>VZRJ01013264.1:801360-849618 GCA_013397565.1 Ptilonorhynchus violaceus | reverse complement strand
GAGAGGAGAGGAGGCCTCTGAAGACACTCCCTATATAAATGCCTTGGGTGAGATGAGCACTGGGATCATCTGCTGTTTTCTCCTGTCCCAGGGCTGGGACTGCAGCTCTGCCCTTGTCTCCCCATTCCATAAGGATTCCATCAAGGATTAGGCTGTCCTTCCCCTTCCTCCCTCCTCCTCCTCCTGCATGGTTTTGTCCTCCATTCTCAGCACCACCTGCCTGCATGACGAAGGCAGGGTGTTATGGGGTGTATGTGAGCCATGAGGGGCTCTGCTCATGCTAATTTGCTCAGCAGCAGGGCCAGAAACATTCCTGCCTCGTCCCCTATCTGCACAAGGAGACGGCTGGAGGGAAGGGGTGGCCTTACAGGAGCCTTTGTTTGCAGTTGGCTTCTCCCCCTTGCCAGAGCCCGTCTGCACAGAGGGTACAGTGCCTGGGGGGGCAGGCCCGGGGGTCACTCTGTGCCAGCTCTGGGCAGTGTCCTGTGTGCAGTTTGGATGCTGGGTATGAAACGGGAGACAGCGAGTGTGTGGGGAGGGACGGCGGGCAGGCGGGTGGCCAGACACTGATTTTAAGAGAGCCACAGCCCCAGGGCTCTGCAGGGAAACTCCTTGCCGATCCTGTACCCAAACCCGACCCCCCCTCATCTAACCAGACCTCAAAACTGTCCTGTGCTCATGGTCTGTGAATCACAGCAGCAACTGTTTTCTCTGAACCTCAGCTCTTGTCCTCCTTGTCTTTTCACAGCAGATCAAACATCCTGTTACCAAACTGCGCATTTCTAACCCAGCAGTTACTTTTCCCCCTTCCTGGGTGAGTCTCGCAGAGCGTCTTTCGCCACTCTCCGGCCCGCAGGTCGGTGAGTACCAGCGAGAGGCACGGCGGGCTGGGGCGGAGGTTTCTGGTGCGGTGAGTCACGGGGGGGGCTGGGTGTCAGCCAGGAGAGCCCTGCAGGGCGAGGCGCACGCACGGCCCCTCTCGCTCCGCCGAGGTGTCCCCGAGGAGCAGCCGCCCGAGCACAGGCACAGTGCAAACCCCTTCCACCACGGCAGCTTTCTTCCCGTGCTTTTCTCTGCTACTCAGGAAAGAGCTAAATGCTCACGCAGCTCTCCCTTCCCTTCCCGCGCGATTGCTAACAGTGGCACGGATCCCGCGCTTCACTTGCATTTTATCACCTTCGCATCAGCGCACGGGGAAGTTCGGGCTCCTGCCGGGAAACGCACGCTTGGATGAGGATGACGCCGCAGGGACGTGGCAGGCATCAACAGCCCCCGGGGCGCTTGGGGACGAGGGCTCTGGACTGGAACCTGTGACATGCCGAGAAAAGGTGTGTCTGGTCCCCTGCCCAGCTCCCCTGCCAACACACGCCTCCGTGGAGCTGGAATGCCGTGACGGCACCGCGTACTCTCCGGCGGCTTTCAGGAAACCCGAGTGGTCGCACATGTATTCACTGATAAGAATCTTGCCACACCCAGGCAGAGAGTCCGGACCCGGCGTTAAAGACGAGCGGGACTGTGACTCCCCGCTCTCGATCTAAAGGCACTTAGTCAGGGCCCCGTTTTCCCCGGCTCTAAAATGGGGTTAGTAATACATCATTGAGATTATGTGTTTCTCAGGTGTGGGATTTCATAGGCAGCCATAAAACTAAATGTATTGGACTGAAGAGAAGGTGCATGGTACTTTGAGAGTCTGAAACGACTGTGATGCAATGCTTATTTTAGCGCTTATTGCATTGGAGTGACTAAAAAAGCTGTTTTAAAGCAATGCATACAAGCATCATACCAGTGTGTATAATATACACAGACACACACATACAAACACACAGTTTTTACTTACCAATCCTTTAAGTTGACATCTACTAGAAAATGCCTTTGCTTTCCTATTTTCCTTTAATCCTATGTATTGCCTGCTTGAAAAATCACAGGTTGCTCAGAAGTCCTACTGTTTTCCTTGAGGTTACTGATCTAACGCCAAGCTAAATCCCAGGGTTTTGTGGCTGTATGAGCGTGGCTGAGGTGGTACATGACACACTGCTCTGTAATTTATGTGTGTACACTTCTCATGTCCAAGCAGCACTGCTCTGGAGGTGAAGACACTTAGAGGCCGTGGATGGTGGTGTGTGAAGCAGGAATACGGAGGGGGTACAACCAGGAGGGAGGAATGGGAAGGGTTGGGCAGACAAGCTCATGGAGCAGAAGTGCTTTTAGGGAACCCCCTTCCAAAGCTCTCCATCAGCTCTGACTTCTGAGCTGTTCCTGCTGGACAAGCCCCTGCCCCTGTACACGAGTCACCTCACAGGCTGCTTGCCTGTTTGCAGAGACGTGTGTATTTCATGCATGAATTCACAGCATGACCACTTCCTTCTTGCTCCAGGCCCTCTGCTACACTATAAATTAGACACTGAGGAAGTAAAGGCAGAACACCACCCTTCTGTGCTCATGAGACTGCGACCTCAGTGGGGTGTTGGTGCAAAAATGGTTTTGTAAGTAAACTGGTGACAACCAACTCCCAAAATGGGCAGTAGTTTCTGTCTCTCTCTCTAACATAATAGCTTGGCTTTAGTGGAAAGCACAGACCACCTTGTGTTAATGAGTAATAAAAGCAATCGACCCATGGTGCATTTGTCCCTGAGTGGGGGTGAGTGTAGTCAAGGTGATAAAACTCTTCAATTGGCAGAGTTTTGCTGCATTGATACCATGCGGAGTGAGACACCGACAAGGCCAAGCTCTGACAACCAAGTATTAGGATACTCTTTTGTTAGTGTGCTTTTGTTAGTGTCAAGTACAGCTAGCATATGTAGCCTACAAATTCACTGGAAAGCTACACTGAGTCACGTCAGCCAGGTTTTAGGCTATAAAAAGACATCTTGGGAGGTTATTTTGGGAGAGCTGTTTTCCAAAGCTGAGGAGACATCTGTCATGCAAGTTAGGAAAGCAGACTATGATGAGAAACTGCTAAAGACTTTGCTTCAAGGAGATGCTGACTTGTTTTAAATAAAGAGTATTAAACATGTACCTTGCCAGTTTTTGCTGGATAGAGAATACTGTATTCTTTCTAGTAACTCCACTAGATTCCATGGGACTGTTTGGAGACGTGGACCTAAAGAAGGACCAGATATTGGATTGGTCTCTCCATCAGGTGAAAACCAGGATGCTTCAGAGTCCTGAGCTAGATGCAAATGTCTGGAGCCACTTCCTGTGCCCGGTGACTCATGGCCAGGGAAGCACTGGCATCCTGCTCTAGGAAGGGTCACTCACCTGCCCTGCCCTGCAGGGAAGGTGAACACAGGGAGCTGGATGGAGCTGGGACAGCAGCACCTTGCTGGGCAAGTAGAAAATAAAAAAGACTTTGCCAGGGCTACAGTGACAGCTGTGGAGAGATGGAGTGAAGCACAGGCAATGCTGGTACCTCACATTCTGCCTCCATCCCTAAGTGGAGTTTGCCCCTTGGTCTGACATGAGTGGACATTTGATGGGCTGAGCTGGAAGAACCCAGCATGATATGCCCATCCCAAAAGCTTAGAAACACCTCTCTGGCTGTTACCCCGGGAGATTTTCACTTTCCACTTCTGTCACACTTGTATTGAGACTCTTTCACCATGCACCAAATAAGGGGAATCGTCCCCTTTCTTTCCACTGGGCATTTCCTCTCTGAAAGCAGCTTGTATTTGGGTACAGGACAGAAGGAGAAGGCAGGGAGATTCATATGGATATTATACCTTTCCTAGCTAATCCAGGCTCTGTTACCATTAAACTCTGGTCTTGCCATTGCTGAGGATTTAATTCTAATTGTGGAAAGGCTCTCTCGGATTTTTCAGGCCTTTTCTGAGCACATCACACCACTTTTTCTGAGTTGCCACTAAAAATAACTAGGATACTTTTTTAAAAATGGGTGCAGACAGAGGTTAATGAACACAGTGCAAGACAAGTATAGGATGATGATGTATAATATCAGTACTTGTCTCATATAAATGCAATCTATGTATATGTGGCTAATGAAAGTCATTATCCTTTATGGACCTGTGTGGCTACTGCCATGTCCCTGTGGGTCAGAACTGCTGAAAAAACAAACCTACCCTTGTCACAGAAAGCAATGAAGTGAAAATCATGAAGGTTTCTTTGACTTATACAGACATTTGGATACCAGAAAACTCAGCAGAAAGCATCATATCCACATAACCACATCAAGGCATGCATCTGGCAGGGAAGGAAGAAGAAAAGTTCCTCACTTGTGAGCTTCTACAAATGGAATTAGGAAACAGAAATCAGAAAGCCGAAGCACCAGAGCCTCCTGCATACCCTGGCTTTAATTCTCCACTTAATTCTCCCAAAGCATGTCCTGAGGACCTATTCCATGGTGTGACCCCTGAGAAGTGGGGTGAGCCTGGCATTGAGGGTAAAAATTGTGATCTCTGACAGTTAAACCACTTCATGGGGTTATGACAGCAATTATACCGGTTATATATTGTAAGAATAAAGTTCTCCTTCGTATAGTATTTGGAGGGAAATCGCGGAGAAGAGGAAGCTTTGAGCTATTCTGTAAAGGTACCGCTTGGCTCCATCTGGAGGTGGCAGCTGAGATGACAGACCCTGCCAGCTTGGGCAAGCGGCTGTGAGCAAAGCTGAACGCAGACCAGCAGTCTGCTCCTCTGCCCTGTGCTGAAGATTTCCCATTCAAGGCAGGTCTTCAGCCTGGTACTGCTTCTCTTTATATTCAAAAATAATGATCATTGAGGATGTGGTGGTTTTTGTTTCTGTGCATTTGTACCTTGGGGTGGGAGGAATTTCTAGTTCCACTCGCCATTGGTTTTTGTGAAAGGTGCTCTGGAACCCTGATGGCTTTCTCAGCACTGCGTGGGAGGAGACCCTGAAAAGCTTCGTACAGAGGCCCCAACCTTCTCCTGGCAGCCTGTGTGACCCCTGCTCTCCTGGGGAGTCCTGCAGGAAAACAGGAAGTGTGCAACCAGAGGAAGCAAGCAGGGAAAATCCAACCAACTGAAATCCTCCAGACTGGCACAGGCTTGAAAACGTCAAGATTTCCACATGGGAGCTGTACTCATGCCATGGACAAATTGAAGCCCAGGTCATGAGAAGTATTGAGGTTTGACTTAAATGCGGAATATAGAGCTCTGTATCTGATCTGGGATGGGGGTTGGTGTTGGCTGTCAAGGCTAATGACTGCTTCCTTTTCCTTTCTCTCCCTAATGACATTCCTGCCTTGAACTAGATCATCACTGCAGCAGAGACCAACAGGGTGACCAAGGGGCCTGCAATCTACACCAAGACACTTTATAGTTGCTCCCTGCTAAGGCATGATCCACTGAGCAGGAATAAACGCGTGTGTGCACGAGAGTTCTCTCTGTGTCCCTCAGCAGTGCTCAAACCTTCTGCTGTGAAGAACAAGTTTTGATTCTTTTTTCTAACCCCTACTTTGGCAAAATACCTGCTCCCCCTGCCAGTCCAGGGCTCCAGTTAGCTGCGTGTCACTTGTGCACAGCCCCTTTTCTCCTCGGTCAGGCATGACAGGAGCGGAAACAGTGCGGGGCGGATTGGCTGCAGCAGCTCCCGCGGGCGCTCTCTCCCTCCTCCCGACCCCTGGCAGGTGAACGCTGCTCCTGCAGCCATCACTAACACATGGCATCCGCACAGGAGAGGAGGTCCTGCTCTTCATGGTCACTGCCAGAGCGTGGTGGTCATCTGGGACGCTGAGGGTCTAGCTCTACCCCAGTTTTAGGAACAAGGCACTGTTGTTCTCACTCCCCTGGATGTGCTGAGTCCCTGCGGCATGAGGTTTTTCCTCCAGTATGTGGGTTGCTTTTTTGCTTTTTTCTCTGCTGGGTTTCTGATAACATCTACATGGACAGACTGCTGGATGGTGAATGCTGACGACTCCCTGGAGGTAAGATTGGGGTGAGGAGAGCCTGATCACCAAAAACCAATGTGTTCTAGAGAGAGTTTGGTTCCTGGTGTCATTGCTCCACTCTCATGTTCTTTCTCCCTGTTGTGCTGGATGAAAGTGGATGAAAATGAAACTAATTACTGTGGCAAGAGCAGGGGAAAATTGGTATTTTGTGTAACTCTTTGCCAGACTTTATTATCCAGACTCTGCTCTCACTTAGTAAGTTCAGGAAAGACCTACAGGCTCTGGCTTTAAACGTGCGTGAACTTGAGTACAGTTATCCCATGTCTCCAGCCTACAGGGATATTTTGGAGATGTTTCTAGTTCTGTAGGTCAGACTTTTTTGTTGAAACATCCAACTGCGCTCTTCAAGTCTTTTTCTTAACAGCCACTGAGCTACAGGACTAGCAGAAATTTCAGGGGAGCATGGGGACTCAATATCTCCCAGAACTTGTGAGGATAATAGCACTCTCATGTTAGAGAAAGGTATTGGCAAAAGTAAATTGCAAGCAAGGGAGCAGATTGCTGCTTGCATGCGAGGTGTGCTCCAAAGACTCCAGGCTCCAAATCACTACTGTTTCTCCAGCACTCAATGCTGCAAATTTGTAATTTCCTTCCCAGCACAGCCATTCATTCCTGTACATTTAAGAGCTGCAGGTCCACAGTGTGGGAGTCTGCTCTCTGGCAAATTGGAGGCTTTATGCAGTGAAGGTGAAACTCCTTCCAAGACAGAAAGTTTGGCTGAATGTACCAGGATGTACATTCATACTCTATGCCACAAGAAATCCTGACAATCTGACTGTCAGTCCCACCCCACAGGGTGGATGCAAATGCTGAGGTGGTCACAGATCCAATGCAGTGCAGTTGCTGATGGTCACCGTGTCTGCTCAGTGAGCCTCTTTACAGGGAAAATAGAGTGCACCCAGTGATGCTGGATGGGATATGACTCTTCATTTGGGAGATATTTCCGATTCCTTTCAGGAAGATGTGAATTGTCTGCAGTGAGATGAAAATATCAGTAAACTCAGAAAAGTCAAGTGAATCCGATTGTGGTGAAATCCAGAAGAGGGAAACTCAGCTCCTGGGCAAAGGGAGTCCAGGAAAGGACCGGTCCATTACCCTGAGGCTGTGTAACCTTGTCTTCTTGGCGCAAAGGCACCTGCGATGGGCTGTCCGAAGTGCTCCATTAACACCCAGTTTGGTTATTAGCAGCCACTTTTCTCACATTCCTGCTCTGAGTGTGAATACTAAATAATGGAGCAAAACGCCCCCAGCCTTAATACCTGACCACTGATCTCCTTAATGACCCGAATGACTCACTGCCTCTCTAAACAGGGGAATGTCCATGGCCACAAAGGCGTGGAGTCCACAATGACTCCTGTTTTCAGCTGGAAAAAGGGTAAGTCAGGCAACTTTGACTTCAGGAGAAGGGAACTTCATCCTTCAGCTGCTGGCTCGTGGCTGGTTGCTTGGCTGGCGTTGGCCCCCAGCGGCTGGGGAGGATGAAGCCCTCATCTGTGGTCCCACCGCAGAGGAGCATCCCAGTAGGAAGAGGCCAGGGAGCACTGGGAGCAGCCGCAGAGAGGCTGCAGGGACCCTGGCTCAGCTCTCACAGCCCCTCGCCTCCCTTCCAAAACAACAGGTTATGGCCACCCAAAAAATTGTGTAAGTCGGTGACTCCCTGTGAAGCATCAAGACAAGGCTTGGTTAATTTTTGCAGCAGTTTGTAGTGGAAAAAGCCCATAATGTGCTTCTCAACAAGCACTGTATTGTGCAGACAGTCCCTCCCTGTTGCAGGTGGATTATAAATACCACCACTACTGTTAAACGCTGCCTGTTTTACTCTCGAGCCGGGCTTGTAATCACTGTCTGTTGGCCCCTTTTCACAGTGCGGTAAAACACTGTGACTAACGCCGCTTACGTGTTTGTCTTCTCCGCTTTCCCCAGAAGGAGAAGTGTGTGCTTGTTCTGTAATTTTATTTTTTTTTGTATGAGAATTATGTTAATATTAATTATACATTATGAATAGGATATAATTATATCTATTACAGTCATTATGCAGTGCATGTTTTACATGCATACTTGTGTTAGGGAAAGCAGGTCGTGTTTCGTAATCGAAGTGGGAGATGAGGAGCATGGCTGTGATGTTGAGCTGCTCAAGGAGTCCTTGCCTGGGCCCAGGGAAGCTGGAGCGGATTTGCTGTGGGGGGAGAGAGGTGATGGGGAGTTAGTGCTACCAACATGGTGCATGGGTCCAGACGTGGGATGGGGAAATCCATGCCCTGACCCCTGTCCCCTTTACAGCAGCAAGTTCCCGTGTGCCTGAAGCTCTGTGCTGTCAGCACAAGGGCAGATGCCCAAGGGTGGTTTGGGAGCAGATTAACAACCAGAAGGACCAACGGTGCACAAAGCAGAGGGGAGCAAGGGCTGGCCCTTGGCAGCAGAAACCAGAATAGCTCAGCAGTGGCTCAGAACACCCACAGGTCCCCACACTGACATCTGTTCCCATCTCTCCTGCACCAGGCAATGGGACATTTATCCCTGGCTGCACACAGGCTTCGTGGAGATGGGCTGATCCCTGCTTTGCTTGGCACTGGCACTAGCAGGAGTAGGTGACAACTGAAACATCCCAAAAAAAGCAAAACATTTATCGAGTTTTTGTTAGTCTGGGAAGGGGGTTATTTCACAAGCTAGACCATAACTGTTGGGCCTTAAGACCTCTGTTTTCCTTGGAGGGTGACAAAGCCTGGAATCCTGTTAGTCTCTTTATAAATAATTTAGATAAAAATGCTGCTTGTAAGATTTAAAAAACAATAATAATGTGAGCAAGTGAGGAAGTAACTGACATTATTAACTGAATGCAGAGTAGTATGAATAAGCCTGTGGTGGTTTGGGTGAACAGAGAAATTATATAAATACAAGCGGAACAAAACGTATTTTAATAAAAATATGCTAATTTCAAGCACAGCCTGAACAGTGGTGAGTTAAGACAGAAGAGGGGCTGCAGCTGCATTAAGAGGGCCATGGTAGAAACACACTGAATGTAAACAAATGTAAAATAGTTTTACATGACACTGTCCTCTTGAAAAGGACAGTATAAATGAAATCAGTTCTTTCCATCACTGCTACTCATATTTCATCATATTTTTCATGAAACATGCCCTGAAATTCTCAGAAATTTTAAGTACTTTTCATCTCCATGAAACAAAACATGTAGATTATTTTCATTCAAATATAAATAGTATCTCTTTTGCCAGTCTGAAGCAGTGAGTCATTTTTACTCACCTTTGATCCACAGAGCGGTATCACAGAAGAGGTGCACAGTTCGGCTCAGACATTGCATTGTGGAGAAAATATTGTGGTTGGCTGCAGACTTCAATGCATCCTGAATAAGACTTTATTACGTGGCTGAGATATGTTATTATCTGCTTTGTGATTTACACAGTGCGAGAAAAATGAATTTATTGCATCACCCAAGCAAGCCTGGTCCCCCATCCCTGTGTGAAACTCATTTGCTGGAAGAGTTTCTCCTTCCATTAAGTGCAGCGGGTGTCGCTGGCAGCAGCGGGCAGGCTGGAGTCCAGCGCTGCACCGACCTTAACTCTGCTCCTTGTATGAGCAATTCCAGGAATGTTTTAGAGGTGCTTGTTGCCATATTTGCATTGGTAATGAAAACGCCTCCCATATTAAAGTGATTTATGGAAGGCTGGGCTGGGAATGGTATCTACAGCTTCAGGACAGCGGAGACAATTAGCCATGATGCTACTGCAGTGTCTGGATGTCTCAGTGATGACTGTGGCTTGGGCACGCGTGGTCCCACGGCTGGCAGCACACCGGGAGCCCCAGGGCCGGGATCAGCACCAGCTGCCTCTCATTTTCCAACCCGTGTTTACAGCTGAGTCATTTGGGGGCAGCCCTCCCCGGGTGTCTGCAGAGGGGCTCACTTCCAGACTCCTTTGCACTCCTCTCCCACTCTCTGAGCTGCTCCCTGTCAGGAGGATGGTGTAAGGGGAGCATGGGCAGCAAAGTCTCAGACTGTCTGGTCCATAGCCCTGCCCAGCTCAGCCTAGACAAGCATTTGGCAAGGAGTGAGCAAACCTGCCTTTAGATCTCTCAGGTCAGCCACCCCCCAGCTCCTCCCAGAAATTTCCTTCACAATTTTTATCCTTACCAGTAGGCAGGTTTGGGTTTTTTTTCCCTAATGTCTAGTCTGAATTTCTTTTGCTTTAATGTAAAAACATTAGTAGGGACATAGAAAACATTGTCCTTTTCCTCCATCCTGCTGCTTTTTCTCTGAGCTAAACACTCTCATTTACCGTTGTTGTAAGTGGACTAGGATTCCTGTTGAAGGGCTAAGATGACCATCTGCTGTGTTGGTGGATATTTTAACATATGGTCTTTGTCTTCTCCTTCCCCAGGTGAGTACAAAATGCCGTGGCCTGTGGTGGGAATGTGTCACAAACGTTTTTGATGGGATCCAAACTTGCGATGAGTACGACTCCATCTACGCTGAGCATCCTGGTATGTAAGAGTCAGAGATGTTTCCACAAGTGGTGGGGACACCTGAGTGTAGACTAAAAGAGTATCTGTTCTACTCAGTGACAGATAATTAGAGGCATGTTTCTTTTCTCAGGGAGGTATGACTCCCAGGGGAAGCTGAAGAAAGCAGAAAATAATGTTCCCATGGGCTCTGACCCCATTATGAGCCCATATTTCCATTCCTTGTGCACTAGAACGATCTGCTTTTGTCCTACAGTGAAGCTGGTGCTGACCCGAGCCATGATGATCACAGCAGATATCCTGTCAGGATTTGGATTTCTCTTCCTGGTCCTGGGACTGGACTGCGTGAAATTCCTTCCCGATGAGCCGCTCATCAAGCTGCGCATCTGCCTGGTGTCTGGAGTCATGCTGCTCATTGCAGGTATTCCCCCACTGTGTCCCCATTCTGTAGGACACCCAAAGCGGGGCAGCGTTAAAAACCTTCTCTTGTTTTGGGGAGAGAGGTTGGTGATGTTCTGTAGGAGCAAGGATCTTTTTTTGATTTATTTGTGCAATATAGCTTCTTCTGTTCACCACCTGCCTCTAACAGCACGTAGCTGAGTTTATCCGCCTTCAGTTCATGTATTGACCAGGTGACTTGGCTTTGAGTCAACTGACTTGCATTTACTGCTGTTACACTGTGGAGCAGTCAGCATTGTAAGAGACATTGCCTTATTTCTCTAGACCAATTGCTGAAGGACTGGAAAGTCCTGGCATCCTGGTTCGGTTCCTGGCTCTGCCACAGATTGTGTGACCTTGGGCAAGTCACTTAGCCTGAAATCTCTGCAGCTGATCTCTAATAAAAGGATAATAACATGTCTGTCCCTCCGAGGTGATAAATACCCGACTGGCTGAGGTGCTTCGTTGTTACAGCCAGTGGGAGAATTTTAAATACAAAAATAAAATAACAGCTAGGCACCAAATAATATCATTTGACTTTATGCCAATACTGAGCAGCCACCTCTTCTTCAGCCTAAGCAGATTTAATACATAACTCTCCCCATCCGCTGGGAGCACCTGTAAAACACTTTGGGAGGTTCTTTTAAACACCTTCCATTGACTTCTCAAAGTTTGTCTGAAAAATATCATCAAAGTTCTGAAAATCGAAACAGGTTAGAAAATTAAATTCTGGAAGCAACTTTACAACAAGCTGAGAAGGGAGGAGCTTTCTGTCTTTTGCTGCAGAGGCCTGAGTGCTGCCAGTGTGCTGGTGGTGTGTGTGAGAGCCAAGCCACGAGGTGCAGCCTCTGCCTGGCAGCGCAGAATATCAGCAGGAGCCAGGGTGAATCCGCCACGGACAGGGGCCAAAACCTGCTGTCCGAGGAAGGTCTTCCCATCCTGAAGTCTGACCCAGCAGACAGCAGCTGTAGCTTCAGATTTGACCTTCCTGGTCTTCTCGTGGTTCTCAGCGTGGCACCTCGCTCCCGCCCGCAGGTCTGCCCGGCATCACCGGCTCTGTGTGGTACGCTGTGGACGTCTACGTGGAGCGCTCCTCTCTGCTCTTCCACAATGTGTTCCTGGGCATCCAGTACAAGTTTGGCTGGTCCTGCTGGCTCGGCATGGCAGGGTCACTCGGCTGTTTCTTGTCCGGGTCCCTGCTCACCTACTGCATGTATCTCTTCAGAGGTGAGGAAGCACGGCTGGAGCACAGTTCAGGGACAGAGCCGTCGCTCAGGGCGTGCTACAGGTGCACAGGGTGGGGGAAGTCCTTCAGGGATATCCTTTGGGATGGCTGCTCATCTCCAGTAGCAATGTTTTCAGCTGTAAAATGGGAATAGTCTTAGGTAGGTAGCTCTAGAAAGTACATTGAGGTCTTCAGGTGGGAGCTGAGGTGTAAGGCTGACATAAAATGTGTTGTTATTATGTCATATCTTGGAATCCTGTTTTCTCTGATTCATGAAGCTTTGCAGCTGAAAGTCACCAAGCACTCATTAGCAGTTCCTATTTCTCTCCCTGTGCCTCACAGAGACCAGTTCTGGAAGACTCCATTCCGCTTACTCCTTGAGGAAAGGCTATTCCTCAGCTGCGACCATCGTAACAAATGTGCATTTGCCATCCTCGCAAACAGCCACTGCCAAAATGTATGCGGTGGACACAAGGGTGTGAGGGGGAGGTAAGTGCTCCAGAAAGAGCTCTGCTTTTGTTTGTAGTGGGTTGCACAGAGACCCAAACTCTTGTGGTTGTGATACAGATGCAGTTGAATTTCAAGGATTTACTGTATGCTACAATGTTGGCATTAAGAGCTTCAAAAAAGCTTTCCTTCAAGAAAGTAAACTCTGAGAAGATCTTGTGTTATGATATCCTGTTGCCTTGAGTGCTGAGGCCGCTTGGGTAAGCACAGACTGAAATAACCAGCACAAACTTTCAGCATTTTTCTTAACACTATTGATGGAAGTGAGGTAAATCAGAAGTTCCTGAATTAGACCACAGCATGAAGATCCCCAAACTGCAAGATGGACCTGTTCCATGTCAGGCAATGTGTCAACAGAGTGAACAAAGCAGAAAATACTGGCAAAGAGAGGGACTGACCGTCTGGCAAACTGGACCCCATACACTCAGCATGGGGGTCTGCCCCTCTTACAGGCAGCTGGAGAGTTCTTCAGGAGATGAGAGCTGTGTTAAATGTCTGACCCTCTCTTTGATCCATGAACCTCTGCACAGAGAAAACATTGTAAATCCAGGTGCATTCCTCCCTGCAAAATAAAGTCCTCAGTCAGTGTTAAAAATGTACACTACAGATGCTCTAGACTCACCGAGACCTGGAAACTGCCAGCTTTGTTCTGCTTAGTAAAAATGTTACTTGGATAAAGTGAGTGAAGATCCAAAATCTGAACTTGTGCATGACAGTATGTCTGTATTAGCTAGAAACTAGGATAAATTACAGTAAAATCTATTGTCCCTTTCTATCAAAAGATATTTAAACCAAGTTTAGGACTGCTGTCCCCTGCTGCAATCCAGGCTGCCATAGGCTGGATGAGGTTAGAGCATCAGCCAGGTCTTCACTACACTGGGTAAGAAAAGCCCAATATGGTTTATATACATGTTCCCTAAGGATGGATGTGAAAATTCGTCCATGCCTTTAATAGAAAGAGCAGCAGAGACAGTTTCCTTAGGCTTGGTAGGAACTGTCCGAATTCAGTCCTTTCTGACCCTGGTCACCACACCATAAGCGCATGGTGCACTAGGGGGTTGAGAAGAGGCTCTCAAAAGACAGAGAGATGTCTGCTCAGGGGCAGTGCAGAAACCATGGTGGGGTCTCAGCAGGGTGTGCACAACTGTGGGTGCTGAAGCACCACCAGAGTCTGCTTGGTGGGGAGACTGGATTTTCTTCTCTCAGACAACATGAAGTGAAACCTTATGTTATGTGGGCCAGAGGGAGATGTGATGGCTGAGGATGGAGTGAGCTGTATCCCAAGCAGCATCTCTGAAAGCCCCTGTGGTGGAAAATGAAGGGCTAAATCCTCTGATGGATTATTCTGGAAGCAGCACCTTGTGCTGCAGCACAGACCTGACCAGCATTGCTAAAACACAACCCAACCCTGACAGGGCTCCAAGTCAAGAAGCAGTCGGGGCCTGGAACAGACAGGACAACAGCAGGTCCATGTGGCTCTGCTACAGGCTCCAGCACCTCCACAAGGCTCAGACCGCAGTGGAACCATCCCAGCAAGAGCCCCTGTGGCAGCTCTGCTGCCCAGGCGAGGGAGGCTCGTGCCTGCAGGGTTCGTGCTGCTTGGGCTGGCAGGCGTTTCTGTCAGCCAAACTGAGGGCAGGTTATTGCCAACAGATGAGCTGTTCTGAACAGATGTAAACACAGTAGGAGAGGTGATGGAGGCTTTTTTACAAGGTCCTGAGAGACAACAAGTACAACAGTTATGTGCGATGTGATGAATTCATGGATTATACCAAGAATGCACAAAGAGATCTGGAGGTGATAGGATTTTTTGCCTGTTATTGCAGGAAGCTGCATCCAGAGCTTGGTTTGGTTTTTTTTCTAAAACTTTTTCACAGTCACATCAGAAACCTGCTGTGGGGTTTTGGGGCAGGAGAGCTGATGCTGCTGATATGCTCTGCCAGGGCAGGGAAGTGCTGGGAACATTTTTGGGTCTGGTTCCTGGGCTGTGTCCCTGCTCCCTGCTCCTTCAGGGACACACTGAGAAGGAGATGGAGGGTGAACACACCCCAGAGGCAGAGCTGTGTTCAGTGACTGCTCCACTGCCCACATCCCCACTCCTGCCCAGAGAGACAAATGCTCCCTCAGCCTCCCCGAGGGAGGAGAGATGCTGCAGGCAGCCTCAGCCCGACTCACCCTGCTCAGAGATGCTCCTAGGGAGGAGGTACTGAGCAAAGACATGAAAAACCCTGAATCAAAACCTCCCCAGCTTATACAGCCAGCACATTATCTCTCCCCACAAACACCCAGGGACACCCACCAGCTTCTTGTTGCTGTTTTCTGTAGCTTTTCTGAGCACGAAGGTTATTTCTTGCTGTGAAGATTTATTTCTTGTTTAGCAGAGGAGAATTGTAGGTGTAATTGCAAATCTCAGATCATTGATTTCTCCTGTTTAGCAGTTGAAGAGAATTCTGGGCCTTTGTCCTAAAGGTCTTCAGGTTGTTTTAAGGTGGTGAGAGCCCTTTTGTGAGTTGCAACACACGGTTCACACCAAGCAGTGGCTCAGTGGGCACTGAATGTCTGTGCCCTGATCAGGGGTGAATATGAAGGATTAGTTTCATTAGTCCTTCCAGCCCCGTGCTCCTCCTGGGGGTACACAAATAGAGTACACACACACCCCAAATACTACCTTAACTCATCCTCCTCAAATACACTTCATATACAAAGAATTTACATACAAACGTTCTTTGCATAGGAAAAATTTTGCATAAACACTTGTTAGCCTCTCTTCTTCAGTGTCTCTGTAGAATCAGGATTAATTCTTTCATCATACTTCTATTCTAGCCAAACTCTATGATAGTTTTTGAGGACCTATCTCCTGCACAAGAGGACTAGTAAAAGGTCACAACAACCCTTAGTTTTGCTAGGTTAATGTTTTGTAACAACCAGTCCAGTACTGCAATGCTTCACTATTCAAATTCTGCTGACAGGCTATCTGATGATTTGATCAGCTGTTAATATTTAATTGTTAATCCCTGTTTGATTTAATACTGACATGACTGCAGGATTCACTCCTCATTATCCCATTATCAGGCCACAATGCAGATCTATTTTAGTTTAATTGTTTATTCAGTAGCAAGAAACCTCCCAGGAAGTACACAGGACTTATTTTTTCTTTAAAAATCACAACCAGACCCTAAGGCTAAAGATGTATCAGGTGAGCTCAGTTATTAAGGTATTTCCTTAATACCTACCTGCATTCCATTCAGCAGCAGCTCACTAGGAATGACAATAGACTGATTTTCCCTTCCTGATGGCCACTAATGGCTTTCCAAGGCTTTTTGCTCAATTGCAATTTCCAGCTGAGGCCCAGCGTTTAATCCTTCAGTCCCAGCAGCTTTTTAGCTTTCTCCAGATTTTCTCTAGCTTCCAAGGACTGTTTTTATCTGTTTGGGCATCTCAGTCTTCGTGTCCCAGGCCATAGGGAGAGTCAGGGATTTAGCTGAGAGCTGGGAGTTGCACCTTTCCTCCCTGCTGTGCCTGCCCCAGGTGCCTCCTCGAACTGGAGCTCCCCATTGTCCTCTCCACTGACAGCTCCTGCACTCTGCCAGGGACCCGGCTGGTTGCAGGCTGTGGGGAGCAGTAAAGTGTTTAGGTAAGATCTTTGCTAAGTTGATTCCGTGCCTTACAGATAGCTATTGATTTCCCATTTTGATACAGGCGAGTGAGGGAGATAATAAAAAAATGACGTCTGCAATGGCTGTCCTCTCCTGCATGCAGCGTTTCATCCTCTCACTGCCTCCATCAGCCTTGTTCATAAGGGTTTTTAATAACTCCAGCTGTAATTAGGGCTCACTCTTACTATGACCTTGTGAACCAGGCTGTCTCGTACTGCAGCTGCATGAATGTTTCCGAAGATATGGATTTCCTGCCTTTTCACAAACATTGTCATGTGACTTGGGTGCGAATTCAGTAGGTCTGAACAATTATTTCCAGTAGACAGGAGCATTAGTTCAGAATTCTGTTTTGCTTACATATTGTAACGTCAGTGGGACACAATAAACTCTGTTAGGCTGTTTAATAATAAAGGCTGTTGCCTTTGAGTGTCGTGTCTCTCTAACCCACATCCAGGTTTTACCCAGGAAGGTGTTTTGCCAAGTGACCTGCTTTGACTTCTGTGAGGGGAATCACTTTTCTCCTGCAAGGACACACAAGAGGCAGCAGCACAAACAGGACCAGCCCTTGGGTGAGGGGGAGCGACTTTGGAGGCTGCCCAGACCTTTCGTGGTAGCTACAGACCTCGGACCCCGGTGTGCACCTGCAGCAGTGGATCTTCAGCAGCCGTAGACTTTATCCCAGTTAGACAAATCTGCTTAATTTTATAAACTTCCCAAGAGAGAAAAGTAAAATTCCATCAAGAAAGCGAGGTTTTCTCTCTCAGCTGGGGCTGGACTCCCACAGTTTGCTCTTCTGCATCTGTTAAATATTGTGGGCAAGTGATTAATGACTGAAATACTCTGTCCAGCCGCCGTTACAGGGAGCAGAGAACAATTTTTTCCCAACAGCTCCTGGGTTCCTGCTGCAAAACGCCTAGGAGCGAGGAAGGCAAGAGCCAGAATTGTGCCATCTAGTGACCCAAAGAGAGCGGGCATCAGTCCCCGGCCCCGTCCTCGTCCTCCCTGCGCAGAAGTCTTCAGCCCATAATGCAGAATTTTAGATGACAATGAAAAAAAAAAGAGAAAGATTAATGAGCACATCAATTATTTTCCCATCTTTAGTGTCTAACCCTCCTGGCGTTCCAAACTGATGCCCTGTTATGGCTCCTCAGCTGCCTCTGGTTTTGCTCTGTTTTGCCTGAGAGCCAGTTTATGACTTTATTATTCAGCTCTTAATCTGCAGAGGTGAAAGTCCAGCGGCGTGCCTCCCCACGTTCCCTTCGTCTTTTGCTTCCAGATGGTCACCAAGCAATTAGCTCCCCTGCACTGCTCCCGTTTCCCCCTCACAAGGCTTGCTAATAACAAGTTCCCCCACAAATACATCTGCCTTTTAGTGTTTTCTGCTTTTTTCTAGAGCCATTTGCCATTTCTTCTCAAAGTCAGCAGGAATTATAAGTCAGAGGATGAGTGGCAGCCAGAGAGTCACAGCAGAAATAGTGCTTTTCCAAGGTGAACCCTATTCCTAAGGTGATGAATTATAAGGAAATGGTTCCTCTTTCCTTGCAGTTCTGGAAACATCAGCCAAACTGCATTAACTGCCCTTATTAAGGGCTGAGTGCTTACAAAAACATCAATTACCCGGCAAAATCTCTGCTTTTGTAAGAATGGGAACACAGGTCTGGAGAAACCTTATCCATTCTGCTGGAGCAACCTTGTTCATTCTACTGGAACACAGGGGAGTAAGATGGCAAGCTGGGAGAAACAGCTGTCATAGGGAATGGTAGATTGGTGGGGCCGCCCCTAATGCGTTTGTAAAAGGAAAAAGCCCATCCTCTTCTTTTCAGTGATCAGGAAGCCATGGACCAGGGCACTGGGCCCCTTCTCAGGGTACTCTCCTTCCCCACCCCAAGCCAGCAGCAACATTACTTTATGTGTCCCCCACAGCAACCCTACACGAGCTCTTTTTTGCAGGTGCTTCCTGGCTTTCAGCAGTGTTTGGAAGCCCCCATGGCTCCTGTCATGTTGCACAGGTACCACAGCACTCAGGTTCTCCCACACTGGTGGCTCCAGATGGAGCCTGATTTTGTGACAGCCACTAGATTATTTTACTACAAGCCACTTGTGGCAATTTTGATGGAATAATTTGATTCCTTTCATGAATAATTAAAGCACCTCGAACATGAAACTGAATGCACTTGAATGCACACAAGTAGCAGGGAAGCAAACCTGTTCTCATGAATGTTTCTGTGTGCTGAAAGCCTCGCTTGCCCTCTGTTGGGTGCCTGGGGAAGGATTTACCACCTTGGGAATTGCTGGTCCTTGTGAAAGAGGGATGCAGAGGGATGGAGACATTGAAACCAGAGCAGTCCTTGCTTGTTAGCCTCTCCAGCCATCTGATTAGAAGGTGACATTCAATGAAATTAAAGGCAGCAATTTATTTAGAGCCAAGCAATTAATAAGCAGGTGGCAGTAATGTTTTATGCAGGATATAATGCAGACCACCTGTGGAGTTCACTGCCACGGAGGGGTCACTGAAGCAAACACAGTGTGTAGGTGGGAATCAAGTGACGGCTGATTTAATGCCCACTAACAGGCTCTGCAAGCTGCAGTGACAAACATAATCAAATCTCATGCTTCAGGGCATAAATTGAAGGGGTTGAGTAGTGGAAGCAGTTATGTATATAACTGATCTGATCCTGAGAGGTGCTGATTACCTGCAATTCTTACTAAGTTCAGCCAGCAAAAGGACACTCAAGAGTTGCTTGACTTCTCCCCTGGCTGAGCCTGTACTTGCTAATTTTCCTTATTAATAAATCCAGTAATATTTTAGCTTGCTGGCACAAACATTCATTTGGCTACAGTAGCATTTATTTCCTTTCACACAAGAGTCAACCATTAAAGCTGCTTCTAAAATAAGATTTTGGGGAGATAATTTGCAGTGGTGCTGGCAAATAATTTTCACTCAAAATATGCCGCAATTCTTTATCTAGCAAATGTACTTATATAGAATCATTATGAGAATATGTGAGTACTTCATAACCTTTAGTGGATTTCTCTCTCCAGTTTCCTTCCTGAGCGCAGCAATTGGTACTAACCTCACTGTACAGGTGGGGAGGTGCTCCATGAGGCAGGCTGTGGGCTTCCATTAATCTTTTGGGGTACTAATCCAAGACAAACCCAGCTGCCCAGTTTGAGCTCCTGGCTCTATGGGCGTGCAGTGCATGGGACCAGAGGTGACATTACCTGACTGCAGCCCCCAGCCCTTGCCACTGAGAGAACAGAGGCAAAGAGATCAGGCAGGCTGAATTGAGCCTTCAGTGACCTGCCCATGACAAACGAAAGGAAATCTTTGCTTTCATCTGTAATCCAGCTAAGGGGGAAATTTGGCATCTTTCCTCAGTAATTTGAGAACCAGTCAGGCAAATACCTGCAAGGAATGACTTTTGTAGAGCTGACCCTGCTTGGGCATAAGGCAGTCTGGATGGCTTCTTGGAGTACTTTTCCATCCTGTCTGCAGAGATCACCTCAAAGCAAATGACATTATTTATCCTAATAGATTTCTGTAGCTAAGTATTAAATACCTAAGCCCCTAATTCATGTCTGTGGGGAACTTCCATGTGGGCCATTTAAAGCCTGCTGACCTGCAATGCTGGGGTGAGAGTAGCTGGGGACGGTCACCATGACATTAAGAACAGCTCAAATGAGCAAACTCACATTTTTTTTATGCTCTGTAACCAGCTCCTGCCACTGCTGCTCCCCCATAATCCCTGTCTCTTGTTTTCTCTTCCCTGGCCATAAATTTGCTGCCTTTTGCACTAGACAAATCTGATAAGCTTTGCTAAATATTTTAAATGTGGCAAACGATCCTTCATCACAGAGTGGCACGATTGCATTACAATGTATTAGAACAACATGACTTTGCCAGAGGGTGTTTCTTGGCACTGTGCCGAGTGAAGGAGGCAGCCCAAGTTTGAGAAGTAACTATCAACTAATTTATCAACATTTGGTCCTAAAACACACGGGGTTGTACCAGCTCAAGCAGACTTAGAGAGATAAATCTAGAGGCTGAGCCAGAAATCCCAAATACAGACAGGCCTTTGAGAAAGCTTCATGAAATCCAGAGACATCAAAATGTCAAGCTGAGCCCTGTGACAGATTCAACACACACTTTTGGAATTTATTGTGTTGCGTTTAGTCTCGTCTTTCAGGTTCAGATGAAATATGTGCTGGTTTTCCACAGGCCAACCTGTGGAAAGGGCTGATTTGATCTCACACTCCTTTAGCATGATGGAAGACCTTCAATGAACTGAGCAGGATCACCGAAAGCCAACATGTGGTGTCTAGAGCTTGTTTTCCTTCATAACATCCTCATAGGATGGAGGCGGGTCAGTTCCTCCAAGGCTGAAGCACGGGGCAGGAGAAGAGGATGTCTCTGCAGTGGTGCAGGGGCTCAGGGGTCCGGAGAATGGGCACGGAGGTGCTTCACTAGCTGGGGAGAAAGCAGAGTCACAACTGTGCAGCAGACAGGCGTGCAGAGCAAGTGTGGGGGTGAGAGCGGTGAGCCCAGGAGGAGCTGCCAAACCACTTGGAAACAAGAAAGGCATGGACGTAATTTTTGAAGCATGGCATCACAAAGCCTTTCACCACAAACTCCAGATACAAGAAGCTGGGACAGAGGAATTTGGGTGGGTCTGGGGTGGGTCCTCCCTGGGGAGACACTGTGCATGACCACCCAGAAAGCAGGTAATATGTCCTCTGGGAAGGGCTTATCCTGATGGCAGAATTAGCTTTATTTTTCTTGGACGGATGTTGTCTGGCCCAGCCTGCTGATGCTGCTGGCCTTACTCCAGGTCAGTTCTGGGTGCTACACATAGCCGTTATAGCCCAGTCCTCACAAGTCTGGGTGCTTCTGGGGGATTGCTGAGGGTGGCTGCCACAACGAACAGCATCCACCAGGACAAACTTTTGAGAGACCCCAGGGTGTCTCAGTCGGTTAAGCTGCCTACTGGGGTGCCTCAAGTTAGACCAGTACAGTTTTGCCTGAGTGGCAAATGAGGGACACATGTTGGAAAGGGCTGCCTGACCGCAGTGCCTGTGGCCGCGTGTGTTGGGCTGCTGAGTGCCCTGGCACTGAGGTGGAAGTCCCACACCCCTTCAGTGTTAGCTTGGCCAAGCTTCAGCTAGGCACATTGGGACATATTGACACACAGGGACAGCACCAATGGCTTGGTGAAAAGTGGGTGTGGCTTCAGCCTTCCAGTCCATGGTCCGGACATGCCCCCCAGATCCCTGGGCTGGATACACCACTGTTCACCAGCAACGCAGCACCTGGCTGCATCCCAGCTCCCACTCAAGCCTGGCCACCTCTTACTGGGTTATGGATGGGCCACAGGAAGCCCACCACTGCCAGCAGGACCTTGTAGCAGGGGCAGGACTAACCGCAAAAGGCATCTGAGCTGCTGAGGGCAAAGACAGCCAGGGTGCGTTGGGGGAGGCAGCTCCGCCGCTTCAGCCAGCACTGCAGGCAGCAGCAGATCCCGCAGGACAGGAGTAAGGCCAGGAAAAACAACATCAGGAACCTAAGGCAGAGGCAGCAGGGGAGGAACAGTACCATCACCATCTGTGGGCAGCACCGACAGATGGCTGCATGTCTTCAAATTAACATATTCATTAACATCTTTTGCAAATAGCCGTTAAATGTTGCGGTTTCCCCACCAGCGTACTGGACATGATCAAAGTCCCTGGAAACCAACGTCTCAGCCCTGAGCGCTCAGCAGCGAGTGCTGGCTGGAAATTCAAACATTTCTCCCTGAAATAATCCATCCTTTTTTTCCCAGCTCAGTTGTCAGCATACAGTGAGGAGGATATGGATAAATGATTTCCATTAGTTTGTAAAGACAGAACACAGGGACAGCCCAGGAGCAATGCTCTCCAGCTATCAGTCTCTCTTAATGCCTTTCTCTCCGTATATCCATCAAAGAATATTATTTGCCAGTTTTTTTCCCTCTAAAGCAGACCTGAAACTTACCACACATACCAGCTGCTAAAGTTTTCATCGCTCTGTCTGATGCACCTAGAAAGGGAAGAATAAAAAGGACTTTCAGTCCAGTGTGAGGGGGCTGCTGTACCCACTCCAACACGTCTACCAACACAAAGAAAGGCATCATGAAGAAGTAGAAGATAGAGAAGTTTTCCTCCATCAAGGGAGTCCTATTAAAAGTTTCTCTTTGCAGATGGGAGCAATGCAGATGATATATAAAGCAGACTGAGAGCGCAACTGGTTTGCCTTTCAACACTGGCACCCACCACCAGTGTTGCTGCTGAAAATCCAAAGGGTTGCCAGCCTCCATTTCCTCTTTTGAAAAAAAAAAAACAAAACAAAAAAACCCTTAAATGGCCTTCTTCTGGAAGTCCTCGTTCTCTGCTGTGCTGGTGTGCTGGGCAGGAGCACAGCATCCCCGAAAGAGCCTGGGGTGGGGGCAGCCGCGGGTGAGAGAATGGAGGCACACTCACCTCTCGCCAAGCTCACAGTCCGACTCAGAGCCTGCTGACTGAAAACACACATGTAAATCAGAGAGGGCAGATGTGTACTGGTGTTTTACAATTTACCAGTACAATTACTGTTCTTAGAGTGGGCAGTTGGAGAGGAAGGGCCAAACAAGTGCTGGTCCTGCAGGAGTGAAACCAGACCTCTCCCCAGGGACCCCGCCCTGGGGTCTCTGCTCTGAGCCAGCTCATACCGAAACCAGCAGATAACCTCACCAAGAGCTCAATAAATTCAGTAGTTTGCAGATGAAAGCTAGGCCAAGGAGAAAGCATTCCTTTTGATGTGAAAGAGGGAAAGACAAGAGCAGGGAAACTCCAGCTGGAGTCAGAGACCTCCTTACTGAACTGGGCTTTGCTATTCAGAAATATTTGCTGAAAATGCCCCATAACCAAATTCTTGGTCTGTGGCTCATTTTTTTTGGTAGCTAATTGTGAATGCAGCTGTAAATTGTAGATGTTTTGATCAGACGTGTGCTCTACCCAGCATTTTCCTGTTCTCAGAGAGTAGTGGTGCATCATTCCCAGTCAGGTTTCAGGTATTGCAAATACGTGAACTTGAAACTGGTTTTTCAGGTATATTTTCTACTCTCCACTCAAGCCAGTTTATTTTTGCAAGCCTTGTTGATCTTAGCCTCGGTTTCGTATTATCTGGGCTAAAAGCAACCAGAGCAGTTCATCAGTATAATTGAATCCAATTCAATAGATTTTTTGGCTGACTGGTGTTAGGTGTGTTATAATAGTTGCCCAATGTTGCTACAAAAAAATTCAGATCAGGTATAGAATTGCGATAACACTGGAAAGCAGAATAAACAAGATAGAGGAATTTAGATTCGTTTCTTGGAAAAAACTATTAGAATGTAATTTGTAAATAATTACTTTGGATTTCCCTCTGCATATATCCAAACACTTAGAGATTTCTGACTTTGAGTCAAACTGCAAAGCTCTGTTCTGAATTAGAAATTTGCATCAAATATGCATAATTGAAAGATCTCATTTTAAATCTCTAATTAACGGGACTTCTTTTTGTTATATAAAGCTTGAGCCACTATAAACAGCAAGAAATCCCCCCCCAAATCTCTATAATGTGTCTGATCCTGTGCACCCACTGCCTTTCAGTCCCTAGTTTCACCAGAGATCTTTGGGTATAGTAAGTCTTTCATATAAAGCATTATCTGTGAAATTTCATGAGTGGCTGAAACCCAAATGAGGAATAAAGAAAAAGACAGACGCTTCAACTCTTGCAGACGTGTCCTTTTAAAACTGAGCTAATTTGCCATGTCACACATGCACCCTGGTGCAGAATACTTTAATTCTTTTTTCCTTTTTTTTCACTTCAACTGATTATTAAAATAACAGTTCAAAAGCAGATAGCTGATTGCTGTTATTACACATATCCTGAGTATTCTTCATGGCTGAATGACAACCTCTGGACTCTCTTTTATCATCCTTCAAACTACCTCAGCAGAGCCACCTTAGCGTGGTTAAACTGCAGCAAAGTGCATCTGCTCCGAGGCAGGAATCTGTCAGATCAGCCAAACACCCACCCGTGCTGCTG
Source organism: Ptilonorhynchus violaceus (assembly GCA_013397565.1). NCBI lineage: Eukaryota > Metazoa > Chordata > Aves > Passeriformes > Ptilonorhynchidae > Ptilonorhynchus > Ptilonorhynchus violaceus. The sequence continues at coordinate 825,313 of VZRJ01013264.1, read as the reverse complement.
AAGCCCCAAGCTCTTCCATTTCAGTAGCCACAGACAGAATAAAGGATTAAGGCTGTCATGTTTTCTCTGCATTAATTGGAATTTTTGGGAGCATTAAATCTTGCCCAAATTCATCAGGTCCTCAAAAAAAAATCCTTCACCAAAAAACAAAAAAAAAGAAAAAAGCACTGATGACTAAATTCTATAAAAGCTGAGATCTTCCCCCCACAAAATCCCTAAAATCAGCCTGGTCCCAGAGAAGGGTTTGCTTACCTGGAAGAAGGTTAAACACAGAACTCCAGTTCCTGTTATCCATGAAGTGAAACACAAAGATGCAGGTCTCTGCATTACTAGTGCAAGAAACATTGGAAGAACTTTGTTTGCAGCAGTGTTTTATCCTCTGTAATTTGGTGCTTTTAAAACTTCTCTGCACATCGTGCCTCCAGCCAGAGAACACATTACCCAACGGCTTCCTGCACTTCAGAAATTACCGCTAGCCGGGGAGCGAATTTGGGTTTGCATGGACACACACAGCTACTAGAAGTTAAAGGAACACTGGTTTAAGGTCAGCACCTTGCAGTTGTTTCGGTATTTTCATAGCTGTTCACAAATTCCTGCTGCTGAAGCTTGGTTCCATATTAACCCACGGCTGCCTTTAACAGGACCTGCTACAAACAAAGAGTCACTGGAGTCCGTGCAGTGGGGCCACGCTTTCATTACATGCTGCCTTCAGCTGGAATATTGCCATTGCAGGAGAAGCCCAGCTACCTCCAGCCATGTTCTGTGCACTCTGCCTTCCACCTCAAACCTGCACTGAGGATGAAGGAAACCCTTCCTAGCCGGAGACAACCACCACCAGCTCCAGTGGTACACTGGAGTGTACAGTGTACATAACAGTACCACTGTTATGCAGCTGCCAGGGTTTGGTTTGCCAGGAAAATTAAGCTGAAAAAACCCCATACATCCCCAGTGGTTCTCATAAGGGACACAGAACTTCATTGCACATTGGTCCTTTCCTGAGGACTGATTGAATTCCTATGGATCCATGCAGGTGACGTGGTTAACCAGGGGTAGGAGACGGTTTGCACCACAGCTCTGATCCCCTCAGAAGGGACAATCCCAGTTTGTTCAGCAGTCAGTAATAGGTTGTCACTGAAGTTTACAGCCCATGGCCGAAATGCACCATTAACTACAGTTCTTCCAGGTTTAACACAAAGGGTGTTGCCATGAATATGTTTAGCCATCACTCCAGAGTTAAGCATTATGTTGGGATGCCATTACTTCCGTAATGATTGACAAAGCCGAGCCGCTCTTGAGATGTACCTCTGTGGCTTTGCTTCAGCTAAAAGGTCAAGAAGTCTAAACAACTGTGATATACATACTCAGCCCAGGTTTGTTATTTAATGTTCAAGTTTTGCATAAACCCAGGCCAAGCCCTGGTGCTCTCTAATGTTTACTTTCAGCTCAGCAGTAATGAAAGGCGAGCCTCTGAAATGATGCCCGCTGAGAAAGCACCTCTCATGATGGTGCTAAGTGCATGTGCTACACAATACAAATGGTCTGAACATGCTGTCCTGCTTCAGACCAATCCTTTTCAGTGTTGTTCAACAGTAAATTGCCAAACCAATTTCTTAGCTGTTTTCTTAAAAGAAAAAGCTCCTGCAATGTGCTCAGCCTTGCTGGGAACTGTGTGACTCTTACAATTTCAGGCTTCAGTGAGGTCATCCATCATTGAACTAATTTCAGTTTTCTTCCTCTCACAATTACTTCCCTCATGCCAGCACTCAGGGTACTTTCAATTTAGAGCCACCAAATGGATCAACCCCTGTTTTTCAGGGGGCAGGTCCCTCAATGAGCTCCTGGTACTGAAAAATAACAAGTGGCATCTGTTCTGGGTCTGTTTCCAGAAGAAAAGGGAAAGGATTGAATTCTGTCACTGCTCAGTTCCTGGCCTCAAGGCAAACTTTGATGTTTTCTGCTGGTTGGCCCCATACAGAGGTTCCAAATGATGATGGCAATTTGTGAAGCCTGTCCTGCATTCTCTGTAAGGATGTCAAGAGGACAAAGTGTTGGCTCAAAGGGGCTCCATGAACAGCCCTGTCTTTTGCTTCAGGTGTGATCCCAATACTGGAAAGAGCTGCTGCTTCAGCAGGAAAACTCTCCCTGTCCATGATAGCTGAGCAGCTTGAGTACATGAATGTCATAAAGAGCCTCAACACTTGCTCTAAGGCAGCCAGGGCTGGACACCAAAAACCCAGAGGAGTTTTGCACTGAAATTCACAGGGGGCTGTGACCCCTCCTGCTGCACCACTGCTGCCCTCAGGGTTTTGCAAAACTGAGAGACCCATCTTCTGCACAGTCCTGTGTCCAAGGGCTAGCTCCAGTCTGAGGGATTTTTCTAGGCTTTTTATCATCCCCTTCACAAGGAGACATATGCACACATACGTGCCATACATACACTAAGATAACCCCTGCTCCCTCCTCCTCTACTTACTGGATGAAAAGTTGGGTATCTCTTTCCTCCTCAATTATATTCAGCTCATCAGTGGACTTGGGAGGCTGCTCCCTGATAGATGTTAACTCATGGCCATTAGATTAACATGCTGTTATTTCCTCATCACCTTATGTCGTTGCTAGGTGACAAATGCATCTCCCAGGCAGCAGCGGGAACTACCGAAACATACAGCAATTTATGACTGTCCATTATCTCTTTCCTTAAAGTGCCTGGTCCTTTCAATGAGAGGAAGATGTACAGTTCTAGGATCACCCAAAGACTGACTCTTAGAGTTGCTACGGAAACCACCTCTACTAGTAGCTGGCTCTTACTGGGCTTCATGAAAGGTGTGAAAGGGAATGCAAGACTGGGAGACAGGAGGAATTTGGGAGGAGCCGGTTTACCTTGTCAAGTCTGAGAGGGTCAAGGTTGGTTCAGGGGTCTGAATTTCAGGAAATGAGCTCCAAATTGTATTTATACGTGCTAAAAGTGATGGCCAATGTTTTCTTGAGTGTCATGCAATTAATTTCAGACATGTTTTGAGGTCGAGCCAAAGTTTCAGGGAATGCCCTGTGGACTTCTGGATTTTGGTAAGAGTGGGAAGCAATTCACTGGCAAACAGAAGCCCACATAGGACCCCTGGCAGCCTGTAAGCACAGCTAGCAGTTTAAAGCCGGTTAAAGCTCCTCTTTAGCTGTCTTCAGAGCATTTGGTGGCTGCTGGGGATGACTTTTGGGAAAGCAATCACCTTGCTAGTCTGTGCCCAGCCTCCCAAAACAGTCCAGAATGAGACTGTCAGAGACTCAGAAGGAGAACAAGGAAAGTGGCAGCAGGAGAGGTGGGATGGACACAGGGAAGGACATGGAACAGAGTGGAGAATGCGCAGACACGTGGAAGGGAGACAAGGAACTGCAGGGCAGCCCCACTCTCTATAGTAAGGTCAACTGACAAGAGTTAAGCACGTGTTGGCTTTTTTATGCTGCAGTGTTTTCACATCACCACCACAATCAATTCTTCCTCCAGTTCAAGGCCATTGGGATCTCTCCCCTCCCCGCTTGACTTCACCACCACGGCCATCTCAGTCTTGGCTTTTGCAGCTGCATCCTTGGGATCCAGGCTTGGCCAGGCTGCCACCATCCCTCCTGGCTTGGCCTGGGAAGACTCAGCAGGTACATCCAGTTTAGCCCAAGAGAAGAGCAGGGTAACAGGGAGGACTGAGGACTGAGCACTGCCTCTCTGCAACGGGAGAACTAAAGCAGCTTTGGTCTCATCCTCACTGAATGGAGGCCACAAGGAGCTGCTCGTTCCCTATACACACACACACACACACTGTGATGACTAAATCCAGCACTGGGGAGAGCTTTTTAAGCTAATGGCCAGTGCTGGCACAGGAACAAATGGGGGCAAACCAACCATGAATAAATTGAGGCTGGAAACGCAAAGAAGGTTCACCCCATCCGGAGCAGCAAGGTTGAGTAGCAGCTTGTCCGTGGGAGGAGTGTGGGCAAGAAACCAAACAGCTCCCGGGACACAGCTCAGTGAGCTCCCACAGGAGATGTAAACCACTTCAATGGGACTTGCTGACCCAGGGAGCCCTTTCTCACTCCACAGAACCACCCCAGTCGCTCCTTAGACCCCCAAGCCCATCCACGTGCACAGGAGTCAGCCAGCGTGGCCCCGGGCTTGAGCGAGGGAGGAAGGATGAACATTTTAAACCAAGCCCTGGTAGAGCTGGCACGGGCTGTTGTCTTTCAGAAGGGTTATAGCTGGTTGCTGCTCCCTGATGAATGCAGCCCTTTGTGAGCCTGTGCGGGGGACGTGCTGCACAGGGGGAAGGAGAGGCTCCGGGCACCGGTTGAGATGAATGCGAACAAGGATGACATTGTTCCGCCGCATCCTCCCCAGGAGCGAGGCTTCGGAGGTCACCCCGCACATCTGAGGCAACTGCAGCTACCTCGTCGTGTTGGATGGCCCAGAGAGCCCTTTTGTTTGTCTTGGTGTATCAGTAGGGAAAATCCAGCAGAGAATGGGGTCAGTGAAGGTTTTGCCTGGCAGAAAGCTAAAGGAAAAGGAATCTCCTCTAGGTTAGTCATTTTATAAAAGAGATTTCTCCTGTAAGTGCATGCATATCCCAGACTGAGAACTACAGAAAACTCTCTTCAATACATAGGTGTTCATACATTCATGGAAGTCAAAATTTTAAAACGACCCAAAGTCCATTGAAGTGTTGTGAGAAATTGCTGTGAATTGTCCAAATACCACTGTTCTAACCCTATGATGAACACCTGAAATAAATACTGTGACAACTGAAATATTAAGTTGTATGTATGAAAGTCCTTATATGAAAGGACTTAGGCAGGAGCTTTCTTGCTCTGGAATTCACAGTAACTTTGAGAAGTGCACTTTTCCAGCAAGCATCTTGTGTGTGCTGATGACTTTGGTACTGCCTCTGCTCTCATCATTGAATACAGAAATCAGTGTGCAGTGATTTACTGAGAGCTGTGTTGTGGTGGGGCAGGAGGAAGCTGAAAGCATTTAGTGGAGTGGCTATTTTTTTTCCTCCTCCAAGCTGAGTTTTGTCTTTAAAACTTAAGTTGGATCCTTAAAAAAAACAAGTGCCAAAATAACAGGATTTGGGCTAAGCCTAGCAGTTGTTTGGTTTTATGGGAGAATTCAGAGCTCAGAATTATATTTTAAGGTTTACTGCACCTGAGAAACAAATGTTAGTTAGGCTTCTCTTATTTCTGGCTTGGACATTATGATCAGCTCTATCATAATTCCCAGCTCTATCACTGACTTCCTAAATATCCATGAACTTCAGTGCATTACAGTCCACCTGGAAAAAGAGTTTAAGAGACCTTTCATCTTGCAATCTCTCCAGATACCACTGTACCTTCCACAGAGCATGTCAGAAATCAGTTCAAAGGGCTGGATAACCCTCGAGAGCTGAGGAACAGAAAAGCAGAATTAAGGACAAAGCTGATAAAATTAAAAGCAGCTTGAATAAAGAGAAAGATGAAGTATACCAGAAATACAAAGATATCACGAGCAGAACTTTTTTTCTTTTGGTTTTCTAATGTGAAATTGAAGCTGATTACAACTACTTGAACCCTGAAGCCTGCTGCTGTTTCTTTGTACTCAAACAGGTCCTCTTACTTTTAATCAGTTAAAATTGTATGTGGATTTAATCATTAAAAATTATAGTTGGGTTTTAGCACTTTTTCATAATCTCTCTCTCTTTTTTTGTTACTCTGTTGCCAGGAGCTAAGAAATTACAGTTAAAAAATTAAAAGCCTTTAGTATTTTCAACCCTGTAATTTACTTAGCTGCTGGATGTAAAAAGACAAAAGGAGAATAAATTGCTTGAAAGCAAATAGAGGCTTCATTTTTCCCTGCCTTTGAGTTACTGATATCACATTGGACACCACATGGGAGGTTTTGGCTGAGAAATTAGCATGAGACTATCTGGCACATCCTGAAACACATTTTCGAGGCAATTTTCCAGGCAGAACCGTTTAGCAATGAATGCTGAAATACATCCCGATGCTGGTCATTATCAGCTGGCACATGTGCTGCTTCAGCAGGCAGCCCCGTGGCCCAGGGGTTAGCTCTGCAACAGGGGCCACGTGGGCACAGGGACATGGACATGCCTCTTGTGCCTCCTGCAACACCCACGCTCCAGGCACCAAAGGCTCCATGTGCTGTGTCCTTAAGCGAAGGCAGAGCTAACATTTCAGCCTAAGGCTTCCTCAGATTATCCAAACACCTCTTTACTCTTACCACAATTGATTGCTTACCCTACCTTGCATCATGGATTCCTTCCAGGTGCCCTTTCCGCGTTTACTTTGAGTTGCTGGGGGCGTCAGGTGCAGCCTGTCCCCTGCCATGCAGGGAAGCACAGCCATCTCAGACCCTCATTTATTGCAGGCAGAGTCCAGAACAGGCTACAGCCACACGCCTGTGTGCTCAGAATTAGTGAGGGCTGATTTCAGCACTTACGGATTCACGAAACATGGGATCAGCAGGCTTCTCTCCAGCTTTCCTCTTGTGACAGACAAAATGTGAGATTCTCTGCCTGGGGTCACGGTGAGCCGATGGTTGGGGTGAGATGCTGTATCTACCCACCTTGTGCTCCCCAAGCACACAGTGGTGTGTGGGGGATCAGGGTGCGGATGAGACAATGAGGCTCCTCTGGGTCTGTTTCCCCTCCACATGAGCCTCCAAAGCCTTGTACCACAGCCAGGATGCCCTCTGACCACCCAGCTTAGCTCACCTCCTCTCCAGGCAAGTGCCAGGATGAGAAACAACGTCTGGAAGAGCAGATGGAGAGCTTGCATCTTCCTCCCCGCTCTGCAGGAGTTTTCTGCATGTATAAACAGAGAGAGATATGGGGGCTGCTTCCAGGGCAGACAGGGATTGCAAATAAGACCACGCAATGGGAAGGCTTAGCTTAGCCCTTTCTCCCCCTCAACAGCTTTACTGATTTACTTCATCTCCCACTTTTACATCTTTCCCAGGAATATATCTGAAAAACACACTCCTGTTTATAATTTCAACACAAACAACCAGGCTCTTCACACTCCTTTCTTTTAACTCACCCTTTGATTTCCCCACTCACTCCTGCTTCTGCTCTCTCAATTTCCCTCCGGCCAAGCAACATTGTCCTAGCAACGTGAATCTTCCTCATCTCCCCTCCTTAGAGACCTGCTCAAATACACAAAAAACCTTATCTTACTTTAAAGCAGATTTTTATAACTCCTCCATCTCCCACAGGTCTTTGCAGCTCTGGAAGCAAAGGGTGCAAACACTCAGAGCTGCCCTTGGAACAGGCAAGGGTAATTCTGTAGGACTTATTCAATAGGAAGGAAAAATGAACCCCCCTCCTCATTTGCTCTAGTGATAAACTTCTAGAGCAAACAAAGTCCAACTGGCCAAATCCTTCCTTGTATTTGTGGGGGTCCTTTTTGTGCTACAACACTTAGATGTGCAGGGTGCTATGGGCTGTATGAATGTAGGGCTCCTGATATATATGAGCATCTGGATGCCGGAGAAGGGACACTTTCCCACTTCCACCTGGATGGCAATCAGCATTAGATGCAGATGTACTCTTTAAACCTCCCCATTCTCACAAGGCATTACTCCTGTGAGTAACACTCTCCAGTGTACCACGGATATCGATGAGCTCTAATCCTACGAGAGAAGAAGAAAATATTTTGCTTCATTCCCACTTGTGATTCTTGGACACATGGTTCGTGTGACAGAACAGAGTCTTCCAGGGTCTCAGTGGGAGTGCTGGAGCTGGAAACCAGCAGTGCTGATGTTCAGCTGTGTTATGGTAAGTATAGCAGCTTCCACTAAGAGGTATCCCTGAGGAAGGTTTTCTAGAGGAACATCCATAGAGCAACACCAATACAAACATTGAAAATCGCAGCTCACTCACCTCATCTCCTGTGCACAGGCCTGTTCTTCCCTGATGTTCTCATCCACACTCCCATGCTCTCCTTACTCTTGCAAGCCCTGGTGTAAGGGTCAGAAAGAATGGGCCTAATCCTTTGAGATGCGGAGCTCCCAATGGGCCTAATCCTTTGAGATGCAGGCAGGGTGGATGGTGCTGGGTCATCCTTGGGGTGACACCTGGGCAGGGCAGTTCTCTCCTGCCGGGCAGGTTGTTGCACCAGGGACCCAACACTGGTGCACAGTGGGCCCTGAGTGGAGCACGACCATCTGTGAATTTACTATGCCTTCTCAAATGCTAATTAGTTATTTACATAAAACTTTGGAACATTTTAATTAGTTGCGTTAATTTAGAATTCACAGAAGAGAGCTATAAAAGTCTATTATATGGGACGCTTATTCAAATGAAGCTTGAAATGGCACATGGTGATGTACTCACAAATCTCCTGCCAACACAGTGAGAAAAACGAGAGGGTGGCCAGGCTTCGAGTGAGGCAGCAGGAGATTGGCATTTCTGATGCACTGGGTGAAGCTGAGAAGCTGGTCCTGGTTAGGGAGATGGTCCTTTCCCACTTGAGCTCTCAGCCTGACAGCTCCAGATTCATGCTGCCCCAATGTTTTTTGCATTTGATGCGTCCTCCTCCTCAGGGGAGGGTTAACAGTTCTCTCTTTTCTACCTGTCAGCTATTTTTTTTTAAACTTGTAGGAAGTTATGATTAGATTGATTTGGTTTGAGATGATTCAAATCAAGCTAAAAATGGCCAGCAGTTTATGGAGCCAGAGGAGTGAGATAGATGGACATCAGTCCATCAGTCATACATTCCTGCTGTCCTGTTTCTTTAGGAGATTAGGTGATGCAAACAGATGCTCTTCAAATACAGACTTGCCGGGTCTATAAGCTCCCCTTGGTCTGTTTCACAAATCTTTCCTTCAACTCAAACTCTGGCATCACAAGGCAGCAAACCTCCCTCCTGCCCTCCAGAGGCTGTGACAGCACCCCCAGACAGCATCCCTCTGCCATCCCACCTGTGGGTACTGCCTGCACTGTCAATTAAGGCAGTGTGTGCTGGTCCTGCCTCAGCTGGGCCTTTATTCTCAAGGCAAGTGGAGAAGGCTTTCCTTCATCAAGCTCATCTTTTTCACAGCACTGAACTCAATTAAAGCAAAGATGCCTGTAAGTGGCTAGACTGATAACTCTGTAAATCCAGCTATCTCAGGTTCCTACAGAATCTAAATTACCCCATCACTATTAATCCCAAGATAGAGAAATGTCCAAGCAGCTATATAAAATGAGACTCTCCACCCTAAGATTTCATCTGGCAGGTAAAACCATTTTCTGTATAAAATACAGCCTACTTTACCTCTTGAGGTCTAAGACTTGATTCAATAAATCTAGAATTACTCTATCGGAAATCATCTCCCTTGAAGGAAAGTAAGTTCCAGCATCACACCCAGTTGTGACAGAGCTGCTGTCTGCCTGATGAGCTTGAGGACAGCATGGAGTGAGGGAAGCACAACAGTATATCCAAAACATTATAAACAGAATTCATGGGTGGTGACACTAAAAGTGAGAGGAAACCACAAACTCTTATGTGGTCCATGACAAAACACTTGTTTTCTCGGTGCTCACAAGAAGTCTAGGAATACTTTTATGTCATTTTCTGAAACACAGCAGAACAGTAGGAGATTGCACTAAAACAGGTCCACTCCACTAAAATCAGTGGGTTAGCTGGGCTTCCTGTACTTCTCTGGTGAGCCATAGTCTGGTGTTCCACAGATCGTTGGGCAAACAACGCTAGAAAGGCTGCATTTTCAAACCAGAAAGGTTTGGGCTGCATAGACTTCATGGATATCTATCATTCTGCACAAACACTGGAAAATGTGATTGTACATAGCAAGGAGAGATCACAGAGGAAGAGATCACAGAGGACTGCCCTGAGAGGTAAGAGGAGACTGCCAGGAGCAAATGACTGTTCATTGATCTGTGGGTTATGCTCACAGAATAAGAAGCAGGGATAAGTCCTGCTATAAAACCTGTAAAAAGGGGAGAGGAGAACATGTTGTAAAGTTCAGCTTTATGTTATCTGGGATAGCAGGTGGACCACTTAACCTAAGGACAGACTAATTCATCTGGAGATGAAATAACTAATCTGGAGGGGTCTGCTTCCATCTCTAATGTCTTTGGCTTCAGCAGAAAGGACTGGGACATACCTCAAGACTGTGCAATCCCATCGGAGTAGATTTGTTGATTTGATGGAGGCCAGCCCAGAATTGTTGTTTTAGTCTTTATCAAAGAAGAGTCTGAGACTTTGAGAATCACTGCCATCAAGGCAAATCATAAATATTCTCTGGGCAAGAATTTGCTTGGTAGCCACCACAGAAGGGAGTGAAGCTAGAAGGCACTGTCAGCCAACTGGCAGGTAGTTCATAGGTGTCAAATCCTTTAATCCAACCTTTTAAAGCCCATCAAAAGATTTTACAGCGAGTGTATAAATGCCCCGTGAAATCCAAAGCTGCTGGAAATTATTGAGGACAAGAGCCAAATGTAATTCAGAAAGAAATTGGACATCACCATGAAAAATTTGCAGAACAATATTTTTTGGAAAGCCTTTCTGTTACGATGCAAAAACTAGATTCACACTAACAGAGATGCAGAAGAAACATAACTCATAATTACGCTCTTACTTTCCTCTGGCTGTAATGGGAGCCAGGACACCAGAACTGTGCTCAGCAAAGCAATCCCTATTTCCAGTTTTGAGCTCTTACTGTTTATTCAGAGCTCACCCATTGACCCATCTTCCTGTCACAAACTGATTAAGTGCACATGTCAGAAGGATTGCCTGCAATCTACAGCAATCACCGGAAAGGAAAAGGGGGCTGGAGGGTATAAAACAAGCAGCTTTTCACTAGTGACTTCACTGTGAAGGAGCTGGAAGTCATGGCAGGCCAGTGGCACATGTCAGGATAGTCTGGAAGAAAGATGGAATTGGCTGGGGAGCTCAGCCAAGAAAAACTGCCTGCAGCCTTGCCTTGACCTGGGTACTGATCCCTTTCTCCAGGTTCATAAAGGCAGGCTCCCAGGGTGGGCTTGGGATCATAGGCATAGCATCACCTCACTATGCATGAGATCCACCCCAAACCTCATTCCTACTGCCTCCATAGGTCTGTCTCAGCATTGCCCTACATGAAAGCCTACACGGAGGACTTGTAGAAGGCAGGACATGCTGCCTGTGCCTTTGAGTGGAGGGAGCAGGCTTTTTCTCATCACCAAGAAATGAATAGGCTTAGTCTCAACATCTTCCATGTGCTGGATTAAAACTATGGTTTTGACTAAACAGAGGGGGAAAGCACGGAGGAGGAATGGTGAAACAGGGTTTGGGGTGTGGAGGCTGTGGTTTTCTTTCATTTCCAAGTTCAGTATCTTGTGCATGAAGAGTGGCACAGCATGGTAGAAACAGGTTCTGGAGGGAGTTGGCCCACAGCATCAGGGCTGGGGCACCAGCAGACCATGTCCCAGTGCCTGACAGCTGGCCTGTGCCTCGAGTGACAGCTTTGACATCTCCTGGCTGGCCAGGACTTCCCAGGATGGCGGGCAGGGTGAAAAAAAAAGAAAAAAAGCTTTAACAAAGGGATAGATCTTTCCTCATCAGCTGGGAAGTGTGAGTAGATCTACTCTACACTTCATTAGAAAACACTTTTGCAAAGCTTGTGTACTCAGGTGACGAAGAACTGCACTTGGCAGATAGCAAATGCACATCACATCCTGTAAACCTTTCCTGAAAGGGCATCACAAATTAATCACTCTGATGAAGTTCTTAGTTTTTCTTTTTTAAGAGCATCATTTATCAGTTTAATTTAACATTGCTTCAGTTGCTAAGGAGCCATGATTGCAAGCCTCCACCAAATGTGAGTTTTGAACACTAATGTCTGGTCATCTTATTGGAAAATATTACAAAAATCAAGCTGGAGTCTACCCTCTCCAGCCACACTGCACACTGAGACATGGAAATGTTCTCTATTATATATAATAACACTGTTTATTAGTCAAGACTTGTAACTGTTGGAGAGAACAGCAAAATCACAAAAGGCTCAGTAGAAGAGACTTGCAAATTAGTCTCATTACTCTTGAAATGGAACTGCTTTCCATGCTCCTGGCAGAGATACCTCAAGGATACTGAGATTGCCTGTGTATTGCATTTCAGATCATGATCGTTCTGCTTTACACAGTAATGTACTAAGTCTCCATCAGGCCGGTGATGGGAAGGGGGATGTTTACCTAGTGATGTGTGAAATGATGAATAAATCTTCAGGAATTATTTTGGGGGAGACGGCAGTGAGGGGAGAGCTTTATTACATTACTGGATCACCACCAACTGCAGAAATACAGAAATTTTGCACATCTTTCAAATAATGAGCATCAAATGGGAAAAAAAAAAAAAAGAAGGTTCAACACTGGTTCAAATTTCTGCACAACCAAAAATGTTCCTTCGTTTCAATTAAATCTTGACCTATTTTTAATCAAAAGAGCCTGCTGTGTCTTTCTGCCTCAGAAGACTGACATTGCCAGCAGGATGCTGCAATCTCAGGTCCCAGCTCCCTGGGGAATGGTGGAGGCTTTCCTCAGGGCCATGTGGTGCAGGGAGGCTCTGCTCTGCTCCATGGGGGCCATGGACTGCATCCCACATTGTCCAGAGCACCTCTCCCCACTGCCATCCCTGCAGAGGACTTACCTGGGGTCACACAGCAGGTCTCACATGTCCCAGAACTGGAACCCTAAGAATGAATCAGGCCCTGCAGCTCCCAGCCCAGACCTGGCACCGGCTGGGGCATTGCACTGAACCCACTGTAGGGTCGCAAAAAGGGACCTGAGCTGGCACTGAGAGGAACAAGGTGGAAAGACAGGTCAGTAATTTTTCTAGATAAATATTTCCAAAGAAAAAAGATAGAGAAATGTTTTGAATAATCTCCTGTGACATAAATAATAAATAAGCAATATAAACTCTATATACAGACATATACACATACATGCATACATTATGGAGAGCTCTTCTTTGCTCATTAATTCCCTTGGGAGTTAGAAAATCACAGCTAAAAACAATCATTTGTATGCGGAGATAGACTGCATGGAGAGACAGAATTTTGTGTTCTTACCAAGACAATACTTTTTGGAAAATCCCCAACAAAATAATGTGAGTCATACTCAATAATTTTGTCTAAACAACTAGCAACAGAGATATTTTCAAAAAGTAAGGAAATAAAAAAAAGCTGATGGAATTTTATATTTGTAATTTCATAAGCTTTAATTTTATAACACTGTTCTCAAGACCTGACCAATTCAACCCTTGCATGAGACTTCCGAAAAACTGAGTGTGTTGCACTAGCATGAAACAGGGATGAGGAGTACCCACCCCAGAAAAAAGGTCAAACTCTACAAATTTGATTTTAAGAGTGTTTAGAACAATCTTTCCACTTTTTAAATTCATCTTCAAAGCCAAAAAGTACGAGCCAGCAGCTCTGCTTGCCCCTGCCATGCCCTGCTCTCACCACCAGCCGTGGTGGACACAGCCAGTCCCACTTCTGCCCCAGCACTTCCGTTTCTGTGTTGCACCTTCAAACCACCAGGCACGAATCCTTGAGCAATAATATTTGATCTGATATTGCATAATCTGCTGAGCATATAAAAATCAGGAAGATCAGAATGATGTCTACCAGCAGAAAGAGTCTGGTGATACTGACTGATTTAAAAATAAAAAAAAAATGTTATTAAAGAGACAAATGCACTCCCTGGATATTGGGAAGATGAGATGCTCCCTTAACATTTGACAGGGCTTTCAATCAATATTTCCTGCTTTTTCCTGGACTTTTGCAGCATCCCCCCGGCTTTATTTCTGATCTTGAACACTGAAGATTTAATCAATCATTGCTCCTCCTGCTTCTGGAATCTAAGTGGTTCAAAGCACTTGTATTTACTGAATGTCATTAGGCCATGGTGATGAAGAAGCTCTGCGCTATCTTTAATCTACTCCTTGTTACAAAACAACATAAGATAAAGCTGTCTTCACCTGGTAGCCCTTTACCAGGTAAAGCCCTGGACCCTGTAGCAGGAGGGGAAAGGCATCTTCCACATCTCTATAGGCTAATCATAAGGTTAATGGAAAGAGGGCAACAGGTGCATTGTGAATTATTGCTTTGCAAATTAAATCTCCTTTCTTTTGTTGCATGAAAGGCTGGAATGTTCCTTATTTTGTTACAAAACCAGCAGTAGTTGATTTTATCCATTGTACCACCAAATTTTATGTACCTCATGCCTGGAAAGTTGTTTCAGGAGGAGACAACAGATGCTACCAGCAATAACAAAAGCACATGCCCTTTGGATATATCACTGAAATGCAAAAGACTTGCTTAGCTACTTCCAGAAGTACCAGCACACCTGGCTACAGCGGGAGAGAAAAATGGGGAGCTGCTCCCTGGGGACTTGAGACAGGTCCCTCCTCTGCAGGCAGACACGTAGGAGGCCTGTGGGATTCACAGGCTCTGCCACACTGGGTGCCCATGCTCTGCTGCAGGCAAGTCTCTAGCAATCCCCTCAGCTTGGTTTTTCACTACATAGACCAAGCCTCCTTGAGGATTTGTGCCGTGGTTTTTCCCAGACCCCGTTCCGCAGAGCCACACACTCCCTCGTTAGTGCTCATCAGGAGTTAAACTAATGATAATATCCGTCATAAATACTTTGGGGAACGACAAAACACCACCCTGCATTGCAGTTGTGCCTCATTCTTTGTAAATACATGCTGAATATTTTGAACAAATAATTATTAAACTTCAGACTCTCCCCCTCAAGATATTCCCCAGTGACAATTTCTGCCTCCCACTGAAAGAAACTGATACTTCATTCAACAAACGAAATGTTTGCTAGAATGACATATTAAGAATCATGGAATGGTTTAGGTTGGAAGAGACCTTAAAGATCATCCAGTTCCAAATCCCCTTCCATGGGCAGGGACACCTTCCACTAGACCAGTTTGCTCCAAGCCCCTGGCCTTAAACATTTCCAGAGATGGGGCACCCAAAATTTCTCTGGGCAACCTGTGCTGGTGTCACCACCCTCACAGTAAGGATTTTCTTCCTAATATTTAATCTAAAAGAAACCAAACTCTGCTCCTCTACCACCAGACAGGCCGTGGCTTTACCAGCCAATGGAAGGGACGCACCAGTGCATCAGGCAGGAACTTTCCTGAGCCTTCCTGAAATCCCCAGCAAATAATCCCACAGTCAGCATTTCTGAGGAAACCAGGGCCCTTGGAGACTGGACCTGAGATACCCAGAGCAGAGCTGTCAGCGCAGAGTCAGAGTCCAAAACACATGAATTCCTTCACAAGCAGATGCAACATCTGTGAGCTGTTTTGCCTTGAACATCTGGAACACTTCTTTTGCTTGGGCAAGTCATCAATAAGTGTTACATTCCGTTTATGTAAAACAGCACTTAAGCTTCTCCTTAATTTACAGAATTGTATTTAAGGTTAAACTCATGTTTAAACAACAAGCAATTATTCTTTTTTTAATTAAGATTTATACAGGTTCTCATACGTAGATGAAGCAATGAAGTCCTAATGAGCAGAAAGTCTAATTATGATCATTCTGTAATTGAAATAGTGGTGTGCCTCACAATAAGACTGTTATGTTGCCAGATAATGGACTAATGAGCACCAAAGAAGCAGTAAAAAGGCCTGTAAAAGACTTTTGCAGTTCTTATGAGGACATGCCTACTTGTGAACACCTCCATGTAGTATTCAGACATGTATAATGCAATATATAGTGTGAGACATCCAAAGATTTATATCCAGGTGTTGAAAATGGCTGAAGGTCAAGGGCATACCAAAAGCGATGGAATTAATTATTAATGCAAGATGGAAGAAAATAAGCCAGAGACAGCTGCATGAAGTGATTTAGGAGACAGATTAAAAATATAAAAAGGGAAGTCAGTGGGAGTCAACACTGGGAAAACGATCAACATCCACCACAATATTGGTCCCATCGGCTGAAACCAGCTCCCTCCGCGTTCTGATTGATGAAATACACCAGAGTCCGATATTTTTTCTTGCCTAAATGACCAGCTCTAATCATGAGCTCTACACATTGACGCTTTCTTCATCGTTCAGCTGGTCAGGAAAGAAAAGATAATTACAGAATGTTTGTTTAGTAATTGTCTGCTTCTATTTTGGAGTTTGCTTCTGGTGCTAACGAATGTGACTCCATTATGTCATTTATCATGTGAACAGTCAGGTTGAGGAACATTTTAAATCAGGAACTATTTTGGTTTGCATGAGAAATAACCCCACAGAACAACTGACAGCATGTGTGAGCAGAAAAATTCCATGCTTGAAAAGGACAGGCTAGGTGATTTCACCAGATAAAAAGCTTAAGGAAATATCCTTTCACCAGCAGAGTAGTGTGTTAATGGTGAAGGGAAGAGTTGTAGCCCCATATTTTTCCTTACAAGGAAGTCCAGATTTTAAGTTATTTAATTGGCTTGCTAGGTAACGTTTGTTTTCCATTACCTTTAATTCTATCACCCATTGCAAGGGAGAACTTTCATTTCATTGGATGTACTAAAAATTGTACTCTAAACCCGACTTAAGTACAGGTAAAAAAGTTTGTAATTTTATCTCAGGTGTGGCAAAAGCAGAAAAGTGAAGCTAAAGGGAAGCACCAACCAGACATTACCCACAGATACATCTGGAAAGTGACGGGGAATCGCAGTTTATTTATAAACAGCTCCCTCCCCATGAACTCATGTTTGTATCCAAAACATTAAATTTCCTATGTTATGCTGTAGCACCAGGTCCATTAGGGTTGGATCTCACACCTATTCCCCATGTTATGGACAGGTGTAATTCTTGGTGAACCTGAACATGGTGGCTTGGGCTCAGTCAAAAAGCTACTGGGAGCACACAACTATATGAGAACAAACTGGAAATTTCAATTTCCTCCAAGGGTATTTTTCAACCTCAATTTGCTAGCT
Source organism: Ptilonorhynchus violaceus (assembly GCA_013397565.1). Lineage (NCBI taxonomy): Eukaryota > Metazoa > Chordata > Aves > Passeriformes > Ptilonorhynchidae > Ptilonorhynchus > Ptilonorhynchus violaceus. The sequence continues at coordinate 808,364 of VZRJ01013264.1, read as the reverse complement.
GATTTCACAACTGTGGGTTGAGAAACCTGTCTGAAGTGACTGGCCAAAGGAAAAAACATCCATTTAATAGGGTGTCCTCCCAGGGATAGTGGAGCAGAAGTTGTTTGACAATACTTTGGGTAATATCTTGAAGACTGGAGATGACTAATAATAGCAGCGCCTTTTTTTCCAGAAATATGAGAGTCATAAAAATGATGGTTTAGAGGGACCAAAACTATTTATAAACTGAAGAAGAATTCAGTGAAGAGTTTTGACTAAAAAGGAGTGGAGGGGAGAATTTTAATGTGCTTGAAATAGAAGTCAAATCTTAAAGAAAAAAATGCAAATCTGAAGTATTTTAAGTGGTTTTAAAAAAAGTTGAGTGGCTCAAACATGAAAGGACACCTTTTGTTTCAGATCAGATGAAGATTTTATGTTTACCAGGATGAACAACGCTGATTTGAAATGTCCTCTAACTTCAGCCTTCTAAGGATGGGCACGCGACTTCACTTGACCCAGGATCTTTCACCCGAGCTATGTACAGAGAAATGGTAATACAGAGAATGTTAACCGAAAAAAAATAAAAGTTCTCAGGAGCATTGACTTCCATCACAGGGTTTATTGTTCATTTCCTTTTGGCCAATTACTCTCTTCAGAAATGTCTCCGGCTTATTATGAAGACTAAGTGTTAAACCTGGGAGGTCGTTTCGCTTGCAGCCTGTCGAGAACATCTTTACATTGCTGGTTAACGACTTGTGAACTTCATCGTCAGATGCTGCTCTGCGACTTTGCCTCTCCCAGCTGATGGCTCCGTGCCACGAGCCGAGCAACTGCCGGGGTTCGAGGGCGCCTCTCGCCCTTGTGAAATTCAAGTTCATTCTTTTTTCCGGCTCCCCTCGCTTTCTCCCTGCAAATTTATGACTTGCTAACAAATGCGTTGCTCTTGATTCCCTCCTCTTCAGTGATCTTTAAGATCTCTCATTTCATAAGGAAGAGGCAGGTGGGGGATCTGCTTCCAAAAAAAAAAAAAAAAGTTTCCATAAGCGTGACTTGTGGAGTAAGGCTGCCTATATATCCATCCAATTTCCACTGACTTAATTCAGTCTTTTTTGTCAAATCACAGCAGTAATTAACTGCCCTAACCGAAGTGTTTTCCTCAAGATACCCACATTCCTGTGAGAGCTGGAAGCTTTACCCACACATGCACGCAGCATCCTTTCATCATTCTTCATATAAATTGAACACTTCCTCTGCTGGCCTTTACAGCTGTTCTCCAAACCATCCGAAAAAATAATGAAATATTCCTGTGGCTCACCTATTCCTTCAAAAACCTTTGTCCAAGCTTGTTATATCCTGGGAGGCTAATAATATTTTTTACACCTTTGCAGTGGCACGGGGCTGCGTTGAGCTGATCTGGCACCTGGGAATCAATAGCAGTCGGGGTGGGAGGAATTACAGCACATTCCAAGTAATTGTGCAAATGCAAATTTATTACTCAAAAATCCTCTCTAATGTAAATCCAGTGAGGTCAATGGAGTTAGAGCAAAACTGGCCGTTCTGCTTCATCTGTTATGCTCATTTTTATAAAGATGGATAGCAGCTATTAAGAGAAAGGAACTTCCAAATGCCTGGAAATACACTAACCGGGGAAAAGAGCTGCAAGGATGCCAGGAATCACTCCTTGTGCAGATGGGTATCCTGCCTAACCAGAGCAATCAGCATTGCCAAAAAGCTCCACCAGTGTGAACTGCTACATCTCCATTAGCAGTGCTGATTAACAGGAGCAGAGAGTCCCAGCCTTTGGTTAAAACATGCCAGACTGTTATGGAGGAATTCCCGATTTTGGCAAGTAACAGCAGATACCTACATCAAGGTCTTGCTAACCTGCAGCTGCCCTTTCCAGGGATTGTGTAAGGTTTTCTGCAGTTTCTTGAGTTTGCTACTAAAATCCTCTGTTGCTTGTGTAACCTTTTTAAGAGTTACACAAAAGAATTGTTTTCCTTAAGAAATCCTTAACTTATGCACAGTTAAAACCAGAGTCTAAAGGTTAATATTGCTTCATCACTGCTGAAGTGAAATCAAAGATTTTAAAAGTCATTCTGTAGATGATCTTGCATCTTTGGGGAAAATAAACTGTTATTGACTATAATAAAAAGATTTTGGTTTATGCTAATGGAGTTTTTTTCATTTGCCAGACGATGCTCTCTTTTTTTTTCCATAACCATTGCAGTTCATCATCAGGCAGCTATCCAGAAAAGCTGGGTTTTGTTCAGAAAAAAAGACTATTGAAAGATTATTAAAGCATCAAAATATCCGTATAAACTTCTGTCAAGTCAGGAAGAGCTCTTACAAATAGGTAGGATAAAAATACACTGTATTAAGGCTTTTCTTGCTTTCTTAAGGTCTTTTAATTGGCTCCATTTACCCAGGAAAGACAGTGTGTTACTTCAATGCCTTTTCCCTTCCGCAATGGTGTCAGCAAACCATCAGCCAGAGAAGCCAAGTGTCTGAAATCATCTCCAGAGACCACTCCCTGTAGAAATACCCATCAGTAGAGAATTGCCTCGATGACCAGGGCTGTATTCAGCCTATCTAGCTTTATTAATCTGCTGACAGCCTGCCACTTCTCACTGGCATCACAGAGCAAGCGTGGTAAACTGCAGCCTAATTAATGGTCAGGCTAGCTGCTTTCTTCAAAGACTGTCTGAGACAGACGTAGGTCTTGCCCAACAGAAGTGCCAGCCCAGTTTAAGTGTTCCTGCAGCCTCCACGGTCAGGCAATTTATACAAATTTAGTGTGTTTGAGTACATTGTGCAGAAGGATGTTCATGCATCCTAAACACAAAAGGTGTCCAATGTGTGTGTACTTGTGGGTCAGACACCTGCCAAAAGCCAAAGCCTTCAGCAGGATGAGAAGATATTCCTCTCCATCACTGATTTGAAAGAGCTTTAGTTTGTAGGAAACACAGACTCATAGGACTGGAAATATCTCTGGCCTTAGGCTGTATCAAAACATGTGTGACAGAGATTTAAATGGACTTGGATGCAAGTCATGTAAGGTCAAGTTTCCATTTAAGAACCATTTGCAGTAGCAGTCCTACCACTGTGGTAACACAGAGGAAGAGACACTAACGATATTTAGCACATTAACATGGACAAAAGCTATTTGCTACATCCTCAGGAATAAACAGAGATGAACTTATAACAAAGCTGTGCTTCCAATCCCTCCTCATTCTGCAGGGTTTTTATAGAGGTTCACAGAACATGCCTCGCTGGGCAGTGAGATTTGAGATCTGGTTTGGACATAGTCAATACAGCAGGGAATTCACGATCTGTGTTGGTCAAGCTCACACATACAATTGAAACTCCTCGTGCATTTTGGTGCACGAGAAGCTCATACCTGACTGAAAGCCGTGCCTGCCTGCTCAGCCAGGCACAGGCTCCTTGCTGGAAAATGGTCTCAGCAGAAAATATTCAGCCCCATGTGTGGGTAACCTCAGCTCCCTTGACAGAAGCAGATGGGAGGTCCATGTGCTGCTATGTCAGAAATGTCTGTCATTCTCCCGCTTTCCCTGTGTCCTGTATCTTAGGTTATCAAGAGTGCTCCTCTCAATGCCAGTTAAAATGTAGGTGTCAAACACAGAAGGCACGTTCATTTATAACTACACAGACTATAATTATATGTAGTCTAGGGCTTATTTCCTGAACTAGGAAGGAGGAAAAATGGGTTAGGTGGGTGTGAGTAACAAGCAAGAACATGTCTTTTAGAGGTTATGAAACTACCTTGATCTCCCAGTATCAGAAATGCTGGCTAAGAACAAACAAATCAGAAAACTGTGTGCAGGCTGAGAGTTGGGACAAAAACAAGGAAATTGGGAACTGACAAGAGAATAGTAACAAGTTTCTGATAGAGCCTGGGAACTTAGTACTGCAAGCAAAAATGGAGGAGAAATATGGGGTCACCACTACAGCTTATGTGCAGAAAGATAAATGCAATCTTGGCATTACCAGGTGAGATATTTCAGTGAGAAATGGGGACTTTAATGTCATTGTATGAAGAATCAGTTATACCTCCTCTCATTTAATACTCTACCTACTTTTGGTCATCCATATGAACTTTAAGATTAATTGAAAGCAGAGCAGATGGAGGGAAGAGGTCTGAGGTGAACTGAGAGTCATTTAGGAAAGAAGATTGAAAAGCCAGTCCTCTGTAGCTCAGCAGGAAAGGGAGACAGGGACCATCTCCATAAAAATACCTGAGTAAGGAGCAGGGAGCAAAACAGCTACTGAAATGAGAGCCAGTGCTGGTGCCAGAACATGTGGGAAAAGGTTCCTGACCACCAGGGACACGGACAGAGCCTAGGAGAATCTCGCAGAGGACTAACAGGCAGAAAACAGAGATTTGTTCTAAGTCAGAGCATGGTCCTTTCATGAAAAGGACCATAAACATTATTCCTGGCACAGCAGAGAAATGGGCTCTGTGATCCAGGACCCTCCTGTGCTTCTAACTTTAAATTGCCTAACGGGGCTAGAACAGCAGCAAAACAAAGCCTTTGGCCACTTGTTACTGGAGGTCTGTGGAATATTTTCACAGCAGTTGCAATGCCAGAAGCTCCAGTGTTCTGGCTCAACACCAACACATTCCTCTGCTATTTAAGTCCCCCCCGTGGTTTCACTTAGTAATGCTACTCTTTGCTCCCTGTCCAAAATTGTGGAACAATGCTGCCTTTTTGAGCTTAAAAATGTTTTCTATTTACTGAATTGCTCTTCGAAACGTAGTATAATTCACTCTAGGGTGTAACTGTGTTGCATTTTAACCTGCACAGAAATAGTATGTGCAAGTGTGGAGAGAGGATGGGAGAAAAAATAGCAATACAAAAATATCCTTATGACAACACTGAGCCCAAGTGAGCAATATTACCCTTATTTTACAGCAGGGAATTGCTGATTCTTTTAATCCATAAACAAAAGGGTTTGAAACCTTTCCCGTGAAAACACAATAAGTAGGTGTGGTTTGGGGCTCTACTATCAGCAGTACCTTTTAAACAGTCTCTGGAAATTTGGTCTTGAATCTTATTTTATGAAGTCTTCCAATGAAGTCTGAAGTTGAATTCTGGCGTTTCATCAAAATCAGAGAAAATTAATGACCCTGGCCTAAAGACCCTAATTTGCACTGTCAGGCTTGGCGTTTGGAACAGTATGAATTTCCCAGGGTGTGTGTGTCGATGACTGTTAACCTGCATTACCAGTATTGCAACAGTGCCTGGATCCTCCCAAACCAGAATAATGACATGTCCTATCCCAGATCTGTATCTATGGATGGCTGATATTACATAGAACAAGGAATCATTATTATTATTGTTTAATTCTTGTAACAATCACCAGAGCAGCTGAGCTACTCCCACAGCTGCATTAAGTATCATGACTAAAATATGCAATCCTTTTGTTATTTCATCTTCTATGAGAAAAGTGGACTGGCGTATTTCAACAGACGATTTTGAGCACATATTTCTCAGTAAGTATGTTGGAAAATACAGCTCATAAAATGTGCCTTGCTATTCCAGTTTTGCCTATATTCAGTAATGCAGCCAAGTATACAGACACCTAAAGTAGCTCCAGACAAGATAGCTTGGATCCTGGAGCAGTGAAGGTAGAATGGAGCAAAATATGCACTAATCTGCCCTTAGAGTGGGGTAAATTAGTCTACACAGTGCTCTGCCTTAACAAGTTACTTTAATATTTGGATGGAATTGGGTTAGAGATGGCTTCAGTCGAGCTGATTCTAAGCACAAGCCAAGTAGGCAGATTTTCAAGGGCATTCACCACCAGGACACGAAAGCTGCTGAGATAAGAAACTTTCTGCCTAATTTTACTGTGCCAGAACCCTGGGAAGGGAAGGAGAGAGAGGTACAGGAGGAAGAGATTTTCCTGCTGGAGCTGCAGGAACAGCACTGGCTTCCCACCACAGCTCCTTCACAGCCAGTGGCACAGCCAGGCTGCAGCTGCCCTTCCTCAGCGTGGGGGGGACCTTCAGGTGTGCCCACCTTGGTGAGCTGGTGGGGCTGGTGAGGGCAGGGACCCCTGCCACAGCAGCCATGTGTGCAGTGGAGCCTCACACGGCCTTGGAGAGGGATGGGGAGATGAGTGCTAGCAGTGGCTCTGATGCCCTGGCCAGACCCTGCTTTCCAGGACAAGTTTGTTGCAGAGGAGCTTCATGGGGGGGGGGAGTGAAATTTGTTCTCCTGGATATCCTGGATTCACCTTCTGAGGATAACAACTGAAGTATTGAACTCAGTCCAGGTGTTGTAGCCAATAGTGCTAAGAAGTGCTGCAGCACTTTGAGCAGACAGGGCTTTCCTTAGCGCTAAAGGCTTTGTGTCCAGCCATAGCACTTTGCTGTCAGCCAGCCAAGATGTGATAGAAGTACCAATAAGGGCAGGTTTCTCACTGCCAGGATGGACGAGACTCCAGGCCAACCTGAGAGGACAACGAGCTTTCCTCAGGGACCGGGGCAAGGGCATTCCAACACTAGGGGCTGCCCTGGTGATCGCCAGCCACATTCACCAGGTGCAGGGGCCAGTCCCAGTCTCTGCAGATTCTTATTCCCCTTCTCAGACTCACTGACACTGCCCTTGTAGTCTATTTCAGGTGCCTACTCTTCATCCATCAACAATTTCAGCCTCATCCAGGCTGCATCCGTGCCAGGGATACAGTAAAAAAGGTGCCACTGGGACAAGGTGGCATCAGAATGCCCGGGGAGCCCTGGGAGGAAATTTCTGGGAAGGAATCACGGCGCACCAGAGGAGAGAATTGGAAACTTTACTTTCCCGGGGGGCAGGTGCCCCGCAGAGCGCGCAGGGGCTGCGGCAGCGGCAGGGCTGTGTGTACCAGCCCGCTCCTCCCAAAAACAGGCAAAGGGCCGGCTCGGAGGGCTCCGGGCCGGCTCCGAAGGCTCCGGGCGCCTCGGCCCCCGGCAGCTCCCGCAGGCAGGACGGCTCCGGCCAGGAGAGGGAGCCGTGGCCCCG
>VZRJ01013264.1:701119-800870 GCA_013397565.1 Ptilonorhynchus violaceus | reverse complement strand
GTGCCTCCGCCGCTCCGGCAGCCGGGCTGGCCGTGCCCCCGGTCCCCGACATGCCCAGGGGTTCGCTTAAATTCGCTCCTTTGGGCCATGGAGAGCTGGATATTCCTGGCTGGAGCTCTACACGCACTGACGAATGCAACTTTAATTTCCACAGCGGTTGTAAATGTGTGAGCCTCTGATACCTGCTCTCTGCTGTCAAACGAATGTCTGAAATGGAAGAGGGGAGAGGAAGGGGTCAGGCTTAAGCTGCGGCAGGGAAATAAAGTCGAAGAGACATGTTCAAGAAAATAGACTGGAAGCGATTAGATGCTGGCAGCAAGATGGCCTTTGCTGTGTGTTTGTTGGGGACAGCTGCCCCCTTATGTGAAGCAATTTGGGGGGGATCTGGAGGGAAACTGGATGGTGCGAATTGTTTCCTGAAAAAGAAGGAGAGGAAAAAGGAGACCATCAGGGCTTGACTGCTTCAGGTGTCCCTTCTCTGTGCCAATGCCGCTTTCCCCCATTACAGTGGCAGTGCTTGTTCCTTGCTCTGGGCTGGTTTCTTGGAGTGTGTCTGTACAGTGCTTGGCACAACAGGATCCCGATCTTGGGGCCTTAGGATGTCACAGTAAACTGGATTATAAATGCCCTCTCACACTCTCTCTTTTCATCCTAACCTCTGCTTTGTGAATAGCTGGTTATAATGCTTGCATAAAATTCTGGTTTGCTTTACAGATCTTTTCTTTTCTTATAAAATGATGGCTTTTGTTCATGCATTCGGGTTTTTTGTCCTAGGGAAGGCTTTTTACTTCTGGATTTGGGAGATTGCAGCAAGCTCCTTATATTTAAAAAAAAAAATATCTTCTTCGTAATTAAAAAGTACTATTTTTTTGACACTCCATTTTTAACTGTGCCCCTCCTGGGCAAGCAGAACTGTCACCGAACATACGCTTCCATACCTAGAAGGACTGTGAGGTATTATTTATTAACTGTACTGTGGAGAGTCCATATCTCATAACTTAGAGGGTCATTTATTACAGGTTGCTTTTGGCAGCTCTGGAAGATTTACTTGCTGTCTTGTATTCCTTGCAGGAAAGACATCCCTTGTTTGCATGGAGAGCATCACTCCAGTCCACATGCTCTCCAGTGGGCAGGCTTGGTGCTGGAAAGGGTCCTGCTTTCTGTCTCCACTGCCTGCCTGTGGTGAGCAGGAGAGGGCAAGCAGAAAGGATTAAGCTCTAATACCCAGATATTCTTCTTCCCTGGAAGTAGACATGGTAGTGTTGCTGTCACTGGGAACACCTTGTCTGTAGGAGCAGTTAAGGATGTAGGATAATGAGGGGCATGGAGGGGAAGACTGTGAGGACTTGGGGTGGTGGAAGCCTGCAGGGCACTGCAAAAACCAGGAAACATTAAGCTGGGAAGGTGGGAGCTGCTGCACGGAGCTGAAGGAAGGGGCTGTGGGGTGAGAGGTTATGTTTCTAACACAGTGCTTCTGTGCAAGGCAGAGGGCAGGGCTGCATGCACACAGCCCTGGGACTGCTTCCCAGGTCTCTGCTTCTAACTTGAGTTCCTACATATTGTATAGGGAGAGTGGTGCTTGCTTATGTCTGTCCATGCCTCCCCACAGTCTAGAAGGTCCTCTGATCCCTCCAGGGTGTGGAAGGAAAGCTTGTGTCTGAACACCTCTGGGCTCTCTCCTTTCAGAGTCTGTGGCTCTGTGCAGATATTCTGCATTTGAGTATGAGCACATGCAGTGGGGGTGAGGACTGCCCGGGGTCATCCCCTGGGTCAGGTAGCACTACCCCAAAGCACACACGGGTAAGAGAGACTGAAGAGAGTAGGGAGAGTGGTGTGGCAGCAGGCTGGATGGTGCCTGGATACCTGGAGGTGTGGGAAATGCTGGCCTCAGTGCTGTAATTTTAAGCTCTGAAATATGCATATAGGAAGAATGAGGCAGAGAGAGTTTGTCCCAGCGTTATTCCTTCAAGACCTGCATGAACCAGATGCCAGCTCTAGGGAGGAAGCATTATACTCTGTCGGACCAAGAGGCCAGAACTTGTGGTTTTTATTTCTTCTTTTCACTTATTGTTATGTTTGGATTTCTGTGTTGGTTATTTTGACAGGCACATGATTCATATTCCTTTCCCCATCTGTCCTGAGTCCCCTCTCTTCTCAAGTGTCCTCACATGTCAGCAAGACTGTGACTTGCAAAAACTTGCCATGAAGCCCTTGTGGCTAGTGGTGTGGAGAGGAGGTGCCCCAGCCTGGTTCTCAGAGCACAGGTTGCATTAACCAGGTGGACAGCTAGGGAGATTATATCAGCATGTGAATGCATTCATGTCTTTTTTTTTTTTTTTTTTTAAATCATACAGTAACGGGGAGTGCTTCGGGAATAAAAATAGATGTAGGGAAAAGCCTATATAAGCTGAAATCTGTGAACAGCGCCACGTTATCTGGGAACTGAAACACGTTCCACAGTGGAGCTCACAGTTCAGACATTGCCTGCTCTCCTCCTTCCTCCCCTGCTTTTCTCTTGCCACAGCTCATGGATTTCACTGCCCCCAGGAGCGGAGCCAAGAGCTGTCTCCTCTGTGCTGCCAGGCTGAAGCAGCCCGGCCGGTGGCATCTCTGTACCCGGTGGGTGAGAGCTGGAGCTCCGCTGGCTGTGCAGAGTGGGGCAGATGCAAAGGCAGAAGGAAGGCAGAGCTGGCTGTCAGGTTTGCCATGCTCGAGCTGACCCCTGCTCCACACCCCGCGTGTGGCTCGGGGCCCATGTGCAGGTGGGTCTCTCCCATCCATGGTTTGAGGCTGCTTTGTTCTGCTCCGCCATCAGCAAAACGCACGGCTGAGATTCACTGCGAAACTGGAACAAAGCAGCTGCTTCTTCTGGGAGTATTTTAGGATTTCTCCCCCCACACCAGTGCTTTTGCAAGGCAGAAGGCTAATCTCACGTTCCTCAGCCACAGCGTTGGGCCGTGTGGGGTTTTCGCACGCCACTGAGCCAGATGAGCTCGGCGAGAGTGCAGGAAGGAAACTGATTTGGGGAAATTACTTCAAATGGTGCCTACGCTTTTGGGAATTTCGATCTTGGCCGGTGTGTTTGCTGTGTTCAGCCTCAGAGGTCCCAATAAAACACATACATAGAACATGATATTCAGAAGTTCAGAGTCTTATTTGGCAGAAAATAAAATACAGAAGCATGAACGTACAAGTGTATGTATTTTGTTATAGGCTTCCCTAAAAATAGTTGCTTGTAAAAAATGTATTTTCACTACAAGTGAAGAATCATATCTTTAGTCAGTCCTTTGTTAATTTAACAACTCTCAGTTTCATCAAATGGGAATATATCCCCAGGAATTCCTCTGACACAGGTTTCCCCTGAGTCTGGATGATTATCCAATTACAATTTAAAGAAAATTACAGCAAGGATAATTGGCTAAAGATAGAAGTATCTGGGAGCGTTAGGGAAAGAGAAGGAGAAAGTGTGAGAGAGTGAGAGCTTCACTTTCTCAGATGAGTAAATGAGAATTATTTCAGTCCTTAACTTTTGCAGTGAGTGGATTCAAGATCCCTGGTATTTGGATCTCCCTCCCTCTTCTCTCTGTCTTGTTATGTGTCAACTTCATATTTATATGAAAAAGTTACATTGATTCTTATGGAGTCTTTTTACATTTGCATGTGTTAACAAAAAGAGCGTGTTAACTTAAATGCTCCATTTGCGGCAGGGAATAAGAGATTTCCATGAATCCTGGGCTGAATCAGGGAAGTGGTAGGTGGCTCCTTCTCCTGGGAATGCTAGGAAGGTGCCAGAGAGCCATTAGCTAGGAAATCCCACTCAGAGTAGGGCCATCAAGAGCTACCAGCTCTTCCCAGCTCTCTCTAGCTGCCCACAGAAGGAGACCCATAATCACGCCTGGGAGGAGAACTGCATGGTCCAGCACTCCCATCCCATCTCCATCATGGGTATTGAGATCCCCGAGCTGCCATGGCAGAGTTTCCAGTGGGTTCAGAAGCATTTGAGGCTGCCTTCAAGCCCACTCACCCTTTTTTTCCCATTGCTAACAGCCTGTTGAGGCGAGGCTGGGAAGCTGTGCCGTTTAACCCTCGCGGCTCCGGCTGCGGCCCCGGGCTGGGGCTGTCCGGGCGCGGTGGGAGCTCTGCGGTGCAGCCGCGCTCGGAGGCTCGTGTTGGGCTCCGCTTGCAGCACCTTGGACAGCTTTGCTGTGCCGCAGCTGAAAGACAAAGGTACAACACGAACCATGCCCTTACACAAATACTTAAGAAGCCTCCTCGGCTTTACTAAGCCGGGGTGTTAGCAGAATTAGAAGAGGACTTCAAAAAAAAGAGTAAAGGGGAAAAAAAAGGTAAGTTTTAATACCTCTCGCTTTATCTGGGAAAGCTGCTGGGCTTGGGATTTTTTGTTTTTTGTTTTTTGTTTGTTTGTTTTCCTCACGGTTTTGTTTAATCCCTTGCGTGACTGAAATAAAAGTGTACTGGAATATCTTGCCTCTCTTAGGCCTGATGCTGTCCATTTAGAGGGATGTGAGATTTTTCCAGTATTCAGAGGAGGATTCTTAAGATATTGGATCAATTTGTGTGTAAAAGCTTGCAAAACTGTGACTTAAGTGTTTATCCTTAGTGCTGACAAGATGCTGTGGAGTTGTTTAACTATATATTTGTAACAATTATGCTGCTTGGCAAGAAAGACATGTTTTCTTCTCGGAGGGAATTTTTGCCCTTTTTTTTTTGCCTTTTTCTGCCTGTGAGTTGTGGTTATAGTTGCCTTTCTTTATCATTGTACTTTTTGTCTTAGATGTAAATAAAGAGCTAATTACAGTTAATCTCAGTGCAAAGGAATGAAATTTTAAAGAGTGAAAAATAACTCCCATCTGTTGGATTTGCAGTAACATTTTGGGGTTTGCCTTTTACTTGGAAGGATGCCAAAACTTATCTTGCTCAATTTAAAGTTTTCTTTGCACTATTTAAACTGGATTTTTAATAATTTATAAAAACAAACAGAAATGGAAATAGCTTTTCAAATTATGTTTGGCCATGTTCTTTATGTGGTTATGTGGTGGTTGCTAAAATGTGAACAGCTCTGACTGAAACAAGTCGAAATCCCACAACCAAATTCTATAGGAACTGGTTTAAGACCTTCTGGAATGGCATCTATTTTTCATAGTAGTATATTGCATTTCTGTGTTTCCTGCCTGCTGGGGGTCCATGTGCCCGACCAACCAGCCCCAAAATGACTTGTTCCAAGGGAACTGTTGCTTAGGTAGTTACTATTTAAGACAGGCTCAGAACCCCGGTTTTTTTGTGGTGGGTATGTGTTACTTTGAGCCCCATGAGCTCCACTGACTGTTGAGCGCAGGGAATTAATCTATACTTTGCACTCCTGTGCTATCTTTCATCTCAACATCTCTAAGCACTTTAGAGACATTAAGATGCACTGCTGCGGGGTGGGGTGGGGAGAGGCTGTTCTAGATGTGGCTGGGGAAACAGAGGCACAGATTTTGGAAGCCTCTCCTAATGCACTCAGTTCAGGGGATGGCCATTTATAAGTTCTCTAATGCCTGATTATCAGGGAGGCACTACAATTTTTCATGCACTGCATTTGGTGATTGATGCCTACATGGTTAGGTTTCATGTGCATTAGCCAGAAACTCATATTTTTACCCTAAACTAGAGACTGTTTTAAAATCTTCAACCTTAGAGACTTACAGGAGCCTAGTCAATGGCAGTGTAAGGAGTCCAAATTTCTAGTTATTTTTTCCTCAGGTTAGTTCTGTTGCAAAAAGTAAAACCTCACCTCCCTCCCACCATAGTAACATCCAGGGCCCCACCTACATGAATTTATTAGCAATCTGTTGAGTCAAAGCTCTTGAGATATGGAGAAAATACGTTGACAGTAAGAGCCATGCAAATTCACTCTAATACAAATAATTAGATTTGTTCTGTTGAGAAATAGCCCCTCTTACTTCAAGCACAGACACCTCCCAGCCCTTGTTTTTAAGAAGGGATCTGGGTAGTGGGAGGAGAATGTATGTGTTGCTGCTCAGCTGTCAGACTGTGGAGGTCTTGAGGGCACCTAACCTCTTTGAATGAGCACAGATGTTCTGCTGGATCCCGAAATGTGTTGCTCTAGCAAATTGTGCTGGTTGCATTTGAGCTGATGCGTTGGGGTGACTGAAGGACAAAACTACAGCTCCACTGGAGTAACATCCCCATGGACCGGGATGGGATTTCCTCCATATCCATTCTCATGAAAAAATAGCGTTAGTCTCAGTGCATTTACCTTTCTCCACCTTCCTTGTTCTCTCCCATGTTGCTGTGTGGATTTTAGGGTGGCTGCTTAATTCTGTCCCTTTGGGAAGTTGCATACACACAGACTCCCTGACCCCAGGCCACAGAGAGATGGAAATGCTTTTCTCCAGGCTTATTGTGTCTTCCTTTTCTCCCATTGCACAGGGGAGCTGCACCTTGCATTTCAGCCCTGCTGAATAGCCCTGGGTTGTGACTACCTAGAAAGGTAGTATTTCCCCCTTATAAACCTTTCTTGCCCCTCTTATCTGACAGGTGCAATGACTCTGCAGTTGCTGACGTGAAGGGTCAAAGAGCAAGAGGGAAACTCAACCCAGCTTTCCAAAGACACTCAGTGATTACTTCTCTCAATGCAAAAAGCTGAGCCAGCCCAGGGCTGGCAGTGCAGATTTGAGAATGTGAAGGCATCCACTTCCTGGCATTGAAAGTGCTCAGAAATGGAAATTTTGAAGGCTTTTCAGATTTTTGGCCCTTTGCAGCAGGGTTTTAGTGCATAGCAGTATTTCCTTGTGTCTCTGCTCCTTGTAGCCTTTGGAAATGTCAGCAGCGCATGTATTGCCTTTTGTTTGTCATTCAGCTGGAGAAATGAATTCATTGCCCTTGTGAGATCAATCATATTCTCCCCAAATAATTAATATTGATGACAATCACAGCATATTGCTGCCTGCAGCTCCATCTCAGCCTTCCCACTGTGTAGGTGCTGTGGGTCACAGAGCAAACTTTCTCAAAGGAGGCTCCTGGACTTCAAATTTCAGGGTGCTGTTATTTGAAGGTTGAATTTCACGCTGCACCCATGGGGCCACCGCAGGCACAGCCTGAGCAAGTTCCCTGTGATGGTGCAACTGAATATTTGCAAAAGGAAATGTTGCAGAATGGGGAGCAAAAGCAACAGACATCACAAGGGAAGGATTGTCTCACTCTTGTTTCCCTTTTCCTCCTTTCTTCTGTGTGTACACAGCTTTTTCTAGCCCCCTTTGCAAAACACAGCTGTACTGTGCTGACCAGGAAGGGACAGGTATGCAAAAGAAAGCTGCTCTGATAGTCACCAGGAGGACCAAGTGAGTGGGTTGGGAATGTGGAGGGCTGGAAAGACCTCTGGAAAATGGCTTTTGAGTGGGGTGCTGTCCTGGGGAAGGCTGGTAGCTCCTGGGCTTTCTATTTTTATATTTCTTTAAATTTTGCCGTGGATTGATGTGTAAAGTACACTTAGAGCAGCCTGTCTGAGTTGCAGGATAGGGATTGAAGCATCTCGATGTCTTATTCTTGTTTGCTTTTACTTATAAGGTTAAATGGGATTAAATTAACATGATTAATATAAGTACCAGGTGTGGAAATGCTGTGTGGCCCAAACTTAAAAAACTCATCTGACTTGCATTTACCCTTGAATATGTTGCTTATCCCAGGATACCCAGCGTCACTTGAGGGAATCATTCTCTTATGCCTCAGGAAGAGCTGGGTCTTCCCCACTGGGAGCAGCATGGGTAAACCTGATAGTGGTGCTGGAGACATTGCAGCTGCCTGAGGAATTTGTGGCATGGCACAGTGAAACAGGTTCTTGGAAAGGGAAGTGACAGTGATGATGTGCTGTGGTGGTGCTTGGAGGATTTTTGCTTGCTGTGTCCCTCTCTGGAGCAACAAGAGGGGAAAGATGTTGGCTGAATACAGAGCAGCCATCCTGGGAATCATCTTCAAGCACTTTGTGCTGTAAGGGGAGGAGATGAAGTGAAGGAGCAGGTATGTAGCTGGCAGCAAGGGCTTGAGCTTAAGAAAAGGAACTCTTGGAGCAGTTCTTGACACTGAGAGCCTCTTGCAGATGATGCTGAGCAGGGCTGGGTGCAGCCCCTGGTGTGATAGTGGGGTTGTGGAGTGGGGCTGTAGAGCACTGGCTGGACCACTCTGGGCTTGTCAGGAAGGGGAAAGGTGCTCTGGGATTAGAGAGAGTCCTGAGCCTGTCCTGCAAAAGGCAGTGAACCCACCTCATAAACCTCCTCAAATCTGCATTGTATTCTCTGGATTTAGAGACTTGGGCTGAGCTAGGTTGATGTCGCTGCTGTGCAATCTGTTGCACAATGTGGATGTGCTGCTATGTCCATTAGGGCAGTGGAACAACCTCCTAGGGAGGGTAGTGGAGCTGCTTACGTTGTAAAACCATTAAAAAGGTCAGGAGGCAGAATGTATAAATTAAATGCTCGTTGTCAGATGTCTCCAAGTGTTCCATGAGAGTTAATTGGGACTTTTCCAGTGAGGGAGGAATCTCACTTTGGATTCCTTAAGTCTTCTCAGGTCTTTGAGCCATGCTGGTGGCAGATTTCTGTTTTTCTGTGGAAAGATTAGTTTGTCAGTTTATTTTGTGGTAGCACAATATGTGCATGTTTCTCAGAACTCTCCTTTCACTATAACGTAGCTGTCCAAAATAGAAGCATTGTGTCTGGCTTCATGGAACATCTCAGCTTTCTCTGAAGCACTGTTGGAAACTTTTCATTCCCTGGCTATTCACACTTAAAAAATAGACTGTCTTGGCTGGATACCTTTTGCTTGAGCGTGGAAGTGCTCTTGTAGTGTAGTGTTTGAACTGCTTGGTGACCAGCATGGATCCATTTGTAATCTGTGCTCTTTGATTTTACAGCTGTGGCTTTACCTGCCCCTCTCCAGCCCACTCCACAGATCTCCAGGCAAGAGTCCCAGCTGTTTGTTTGGCTTGTCCGGGTGTGTGTATTTTGTAGAGGTGTCAGAGAGCTAGTTTATTTTTGATGTATGAAATGCAGTGTGCTCTGCCTGCTAAATTGATGCCAGAATATAATCAGCAGCGCCCTGGACTCCAGCAGAGCAGTGTGCAAGATCTGTAGCATTTCTGCTTTTCTAGGTCCTGAGAGGACCCCAGGAGAACTGCAAAGGGAAGCAGGTACATTTTGAAGCCCCCCCTCCTCTTCTCTCCACGTGCCTAGATAGCACCTTTTTCCATTTGAGAGTGAGAAAAATAGCTTCTTCCTCTGAATTCTCGTTGTTAGTATTAAATTTGTTGAGCCAAAAGGATGCCAGAAGATGGTGTCTAAATGCCAATAGCAAATCAAAAATTCCATGCCTGGAAATCGCCTCCATGTCCCAAACATTGGCACTGGTAGTGCAAATCTTGCACTACCAAGGAAGCTCCCAGCAATGACTCACTGTGAATGAAAGTCTCCACACTTTTCCCTCTGAGGGAGGAGGAGTGAGCGTCTGAGCTCGAGGTGAGGCTGCTTCCAGATCTGCCCTCAGGAGCCCTTGCTGCTTGTGGAAGGGCAGCCTTGCTCCTGCAGTTTGTGCTGCTCTGTTGAAGGAGAAGTAGCTTGGGACCACCTCCCATGGTGACTCCAGAGCGGCACACTGCTGAGCTCGTTCATCCCCATGTTGGGAATTTAGTAAAAAGTAATTATTAAAAAGCCATCAGGCGGCAACCCTTGGCCTGGGTGTGCAGGCAGGAAGCCAGGGAGGGGCCGTGGTGGGTGACAGGCAACTGGAGCCAGCTTGGATGCCTGGTGTCCTGTCCTTGCCTGGCAGTGAGCTGACTGAGAAGACTATTTCCAGAATTTCTTGTTGTGTATTTGCTTTTGTTTTTGTTTTCTTTCCCCTTCTGTTCAGGGTGCTGAGTAGACCTGGATGTAAGGGTCCGTGTGAGCACTGTAATTCCCCAGTGCTTCCAGGTTCTGTGTGCCAGTGGCCAGCTCTGGCCAAGCAAGGCAGAAGATGCTTTGTGCTAGTGACAGGAGACACCTCTCACCAGGGCAGCTTTCCATCTGACTCCCACTAGTTTAATTTTTTTTTTTCCCCCGCTCTGCAAAAGCAGGTGTGTGAGATCTGCTGTGATTCTAGCTGGTGAAAAACTTTCAGGCTGCTCAAATTTAAGCATTTCCTTTGGTTGTGATGACATAAATTACTTTTATAATAGGAACATTTCAGAACAAATTCCTTTCAGCCCGCTCTGCTGTCAGGCGTGTGATGGCCTGGTGAGTGCAGCTACGCTGCAGAGGTGGGGCTCCAGTGTTGATTTTGCAGGTCCCTTCCTTGGATGCGTCACCAGTAGATGCCCTGATTGGGTCCTGTGATATCCCTGATTGCGGGGCAGGGTTCAGCCCTGCCTGATTCCTGCTGAAATGTGCCTGGCTGCTATGGAGCTGCTGCCAAGACAAATTGGGCTCCCTGCCCCCAGGAGAGATGCGGATGTGTTTTCCGAGGACAGCGTTGGGGGCCCTTTGGTCAATGTGCCTGTGTTTGAAGTGATGAGTGTGGCGTAGCAGAATGCACAAGAGCAGGGGAAGTGCTCTGAGCTGCTTATGGTGCTCATCATCAAACTGCTGCTGGATTCCTCCCTGCTCTCTTCCTGGAAGCCGTCTGGGGATGAAAATTGCAATGAATGTGTTTATTCCTCCTGGGGAGTAAAGGCTGGACTTCCAAAACCCATGGCCTGTCTTTCTGCCCGGGTCCCCATGTTCCTTTCCTCTGGAGGGCTGACCCTGGGAGTGACCAGCTCTCTGCAGGAGAGGCCCCGCTTTGGCTGGGACAGAGTGGAGCCGCTGACACCACAGCGAAGGGCAGTGCCACGCAGTGCCCAGATGGCCTCCGGAGGAGTGGCAGGGTCAGAGAGACACTGAGCAAACCCCGGCTAAGTGGCACCAAGACGGTTTATGCTACAGTAATTCCTGCTTTTGTCTGACTTACTCCTGCACATACTGAAAAGCAAAAGTGTTTCCTGGAGGGCTGAAGGGCCTTTTCCCATTTTCCATTAGTGTTTTTGCTGTTACTCTTCTGCAGCTGCTTTTTCAGGCTGCCCTTTGTCTGCCTCTTGGATTCTTTGAATTTACTTGAACTGCACCTCTATTTTTCCCCATAAGAAAACCCAGCAAACTCATCGAGCAGCCTTCTCCAATGCTGCTGTGTGATGATGCAGGGACCCAGGGCTTGTGGGCACGCTGTGACTGGGAGCAGAGGAGCTGTGCCCCTCTCCTGAGCACCAGCTCTGCTCTGCAGCCCATCAATCAACCTTCATCCCCAAATTCACATGGCATAGAACCAAAGCATTTGATTTTGCTAGCATTCCTGTGTCTGCATCCCATTTTTTGGGGCCAGTCCTAGGCTCTCAGATGCTTTTGACATGGTACAGAGTTACAGAAAGAAAATAGTATGTAAAACCTGCTTTGGCTGAAGTTATTTATTTCCTCTTTCACAAACTGCTTTATTTTAAATGCCCTTTCAGTCAGAGCACTTAGTGGCAAGGTTCTGAAGGGCGCTTTTGTTCTGCGGCCATAGTGTGACTTCTCAGTGAAAAGCAAAAAACCTATCAGCTCTCCCTAGAGGCCTGTAGTTAGGAGGGACAAGCTTTTTTCTTGGAAAATGCAGCATTATTCTGTAGAATTGGTACAGTGTCTTTGAGAATAGGCGTGCAGTAGTTACTTAGAGTGCAGTTCTCTTCTTTAATTATTTGACATCTGTCATTGGTTTTATAATTGTTTGGAAAGTGCGTGGGCTTTGTGGGGTCCATGCTGCTAAAGGCAGGAGGGAATGATGCCTTGCTGAGGTCTGTTTGGGAAGGATGCTTTATTAAAGAGTGTTTTATATGAAAATATTTATGGTTTTTTCTGACATAAAGGCCACTCATGGCCAGTATCAAACAAAAACCCCAAACCTTTCCACCCCCTTTGCTGTTAAGAACAGGAGACACTTCTATGACTGTGTTTTCCCCCACCCCGCTTTTCTTTGCTCCTCAGTAGACAGAAGGTGAAAGTTTGAAGAAGAAAGTGCTCAGGAATGAAAAGGGAATGATTTCTGACTTGAAACAAAGTGAACATTTCAAGTAAGTTCCTTAAAAAAAAATTCTGGCAACGGCTGTGATGGATCTTTTTCCCCAACCACTCTATGAATTATTATTAAAATGTTAATTTATGGAGACATTAAGAACACCTCAGAGTATATTGGTCTCGTGAGAAGTTCCTGGAATGCTGAGGATGTATCAGAGCTCTCCAGCTGCCTTCTGACTGCCTCCTTTCTAGCTGTGGTGTGATTTCTGAGCTGGTAAGCTCTTCTGCTCACTGGTTTTACTCCTGGCTCCCTTTAGCATTTCCTTTTATTTTTATTTGCATTGGGTGGATGCAGTTGGGTGACCCCCTCTGCTGCAGCCTGGGTTTGCACTCCCTGGCCTCTGGCTCGTTTGGTTGCAGCCACAGCTGCTGGTGTTTCGGTGCAGTGCCACTGAATTGCACAAGAAGTTCATCAGACGTCACTGGAATTGCATCACGTACAGGCAAAATGGCAACATGCTTCCTCGGGTCACAAAACAGAGAAACAGATTGCTGGGAAAGGTTGAGAAAACTCTTCTGTTCCTGGCAAGACCAGGGTGGGTTGTAGTCCTGTGGTGGAGGGTTCTCAAGGGCATTGCAAAACCCACCCTGCTCTGCAGCTGGATGCAATGTGCACAGAACCTGTCCCTGCACTGTGTTAGTACAAACCAGCAGATCCTGTGGCTTTGTTTTGGGGTTTTTTTTGATTACTTCATGTGCCACAGGAACGGAGCTGGACTGGCAAATGCTGGCATGGTCAGGGCATCCAGGAGGTTGTGATGGCTCCCCTTGACCAGCCCTTGACTCTGTGCATGTCCCTTCCATGGCCCCTTGCATTTTGTGTAGTGTGAGAGCAGCCAGGGCTGTGGTCAACTGTGTCCCTTTCCCGTAATGGAGAAATTGCTGTAATCTGACAGGCTCTGTGTCCGTCTGTCTCCCCTGATAAGATCTCTGGAAAGCCTGGAATGAACCAGAAGTGAATCACTCTGTGTAAGGCTTCTGATTTTATAGCTGGGTAGATCAAGAAAAAAGGATTTTCCTACGAGCAGGCAGAGCATGGAAATCTTGGATACCTTGCTCATGGGAACAGAGACCTGGTGGCTCTTTGAGACACTTGAAAGGAGCATGTTCCTGTGAGCATAGCTAATGGATGTAAATATTAGCTCGCTGCAGAGTTCATGTATCACCCAGTGAAATGTAGTAGTTTATTTTGGCCTCAGGCCACGCAAATGGCCCTGCTCAATACAAGAGAAACTCATCCGAAGTCAGTAGTTGTTCCTGCTTGCCTCAGGGCTGAATTCAGTCTGATTCGTGCAAAATGCAGGAGAGTCACTGGAAAGTAGGGGTGAGTTAGGACACGCTGTGCATTTAGCTAATGACAAATGGAGGGGGAACCATGCGGGATCTTTATTACGGGAATGATTCCCCACCACTGTTTACACGCCCTCTCTTCAAGCATCTAAATTACCAAAAGTTTTGAAATTCCTAGCAGAAGTGCAGCATGTTGGATTTCTCTGTCCAATCTGATGGCATAAAGATGTTTTATCTTTCTTCAGCATTTCCAAGGGGTGGGAGTACTTAATGTTGTTTCTGCCCTATGGATTCTTAAGTAACATTGGGAGCTGGTTGTAGGTGGCAATAGAGAAGGATTTGATAAGCAGCTGGCATTTCAGTTTGGAGGAAGGCAGTAGGGGATGACCAGCCCTCTCAGCTGGACCCCTGGGAAAAAAACGCACTTTCTTCCCTGCTTCTTGACCGTTTTTGAAAGCCTGACGGCTTCAGAGGCAGTGTGCAGCCCTTTGCATGGACTGTGCAGGGAAGAACAGGCATGCCTCAGATTTCCTTTGTCTCTTTGAGACGAGCCCAGCAGAGGGAAGGCATCACACAAAGGCTTTTCAGATGTAAGCACTGAAAAGGAAGGATTCAATATCCGCTGCTGGGTTTTGAGTAGTACAGTTCACGTGTCACATTCTTGTTAATCTCTGCAATCTGTGCAATCTTAGGTGTTCTCTGCTTATGCTCAAAGCTCTTCTGTGTACTGCATATATTCTGGACAGGTTTTTGAGAGACGTGTTTAAGGGAGCTGTGTGGCTTCTCCCTCGACACTTTTAATGCACCCTGATGGAGCAGGTTTCTCTGTCATCTCAGGAGCACATTCCTGACAGTATCACCATGCTCATTACTGCATCTGCCTGGCAGAGCTGAGATGCTTTGATGAAGTTCAGCCTTTTAACCATCTCTTCTCCCTTTGTGATCTGACAGCACCCAGGAATATCAAATGCGACCTTAACCCCATTAATGAGAGCATCTAGTAGATGTCAGTTTTCATGACTACCAGCTTATAAATTGCATCCTGAAAAACCTAGAAACAGAGGGAAATTTAATTCCAGTGAGTGAGCAGCTCCGAGAGCCGAATGCCAGATACTGGAGCGGGCAGCCAGTGAAACTCTGGCAGTGTACATTTATCTCAAATTACAGGAAATTGTGTTCTGTAGCAGGAATGGAAAAGTTTGGGATTGTTTTTTGCTTATCACTGCTGCCTAGAAAGTATAAGCCTTTGTTTAGATCATTTCTGAAAAGAGTACAAACCTGGCACTTGTTTACTCCTGCGAGGTGGCCGTTCCGAGGAGGGTTTGACCGGGAAGAGCTGGTGAGGCCTGGTGTCGCCTCCACTGCCTGCAGGAACAGGCTGAAGCAGTCGGGACCGTGCCAGCCAGCCCCTTTGCAGGCCACTGGCAGCACACCTTGCCAGTTTGGACTGCTCTGGTGTGGCTGTCCCGTCAAAGCGCCAAACGTGTTCAGTGCAAATGTGCCACAGCCACCACTCACCACCGCCTGTGCTTTCTGCACGTGTCCTTAGAGCTGAGCACAATGAGGTCTTGGTGAAGGACCTTCTTTTGGGAGTCAAAGCTTGGGATTTCTAGCCTGCACGTGTCTATGTGACTCCTTGTGCTCCCGGATGTAGGCTATTCCCGTGACTTAAGTCAATGTGCTGGGCTGTCCTCTCCAGAGCCATCCCCTCCCAGGCTTGGCAAGCTGCCTGCAGGCGGAGCAACGCTGCCACACGGATCTTGTTCTTAAGGAATCTTAATGAAATAAAACAGGCACACACCGGAATTAAAGGATCAGTGGGCGCATGGAGGGATAAACTCATATACTGAGTTAAGCAATGGGCTGCAGTGATGAAACAGTGTCAAATAACCACAAGCTCCGTGTGCTTTGTCTCACAGGATGAAGATGGTCAGTGTCCTGCTGGTTTCACTCTGGCTGTCCATGGTCACCCTTGGCAGAGGCTCAGGTAAGGATGTAGCATGTGATGGATCTGCCCACTTACTGAGCAGAGAAGAAAGCTGTCTGCAGCAAGTTTTAAGCACTTACAGTATTTCTGGATTAAATGGTTGTGTGTAAAATACTTCAGCAAAATGCATGAACACGGTGTTAGTTCTGGGGGTTATTGCACAATGCTCACGTTTTGAGGCTACGGGCATGGTGTAGATGGGTGCAATAGCAAATAGCAATAAACACCACCTCGACCTAAAAGTGCTTTGCAAATTCAAGCTGCCCCCTTGCTCGGTATTGTTATTGCCCTTCTGTGAGGGGTGAAACCAGGGCTTGGCAAAAGGCACTGTCTTATCACTGAGTTGCAGGAAGGACCCGGGCTTGAACCTGAACTCTGCTATTCCTGGTTGGATCCGGAGGGGTTGAGACTGGCTCTCCAATTCTGACTCATGCCTCAGCAATGCAAGGGGAGAGGGGAACTTCTAGAGTAAGAGGAGTTCTGATGCCCGTCTCACTGACTCACTTTCCTGACAGGAAATATGTTGTCATGCTCACAGCTCCTCTGGCACTCGTTCAGCCCAGCTCTTGTGAAGAGGCAGATTGTGCACGTCTCGGCTCCGGACTTCCTATTTGGGGGTGGACGGAGACAGCATGATTTGCAGGAGGCGAGTGGAAAGGGGGAGGGAGGAAAGAACAGGCACTGGTTTTATGGAGGAAAATGTTCAGAAATAAGGGCTGTGCAGGGGATTGACAAGTCCCCCCATGAACCCTTGTCCCTCTGTAATGCTGGCAAACAAGCAGTTACAACACCCTGAGCAGATGAATAGCTCTTGTGTCATTCTCTCTTGGACCACAGTGAATGATTGTGGCCAGATTCACAACGTGCACCTCAGCAAGGTTCAGCTCAGTGCAGTGTTTGTCGCAGAGGCTGAAGCCTGGAGGGTTTTTGGGCTGCCCATGGGCTGCAGGCACTCACAGTAGGCTGTGGTCTTCAGTAGAGGATGTCCCATCCTGGCTAACAGGAACTGCTGGAAGTTGTGAGCAGTGGGGAACCAGCAAAGGAGAAAGAATATACAGCCTAGGTCTCTTTCACTAAGCCTTAGGTAGTAGGAGTGCCTGGAGAAGGAGGGACCTAGCAACATGGATCTCTGCTGCTCGCTGGGAAAATCCCTCTTTGCGTGTGCTCCTGGATGAGCTGTTCTGCTCTCCACCAACGCAACATCCTCCTCCTGCTGAGGCAGCAGTACAACACCCCACGTGCAGTCGTCTTGGGCTTTCGCAGACATGGGAGGTAGGTGCAATTGAATCAGGATTGCCCAGGAAATGTCAGAGCAACTCTAAAAGCTGATAAAGTTGGCTGGGAAGAAGCTGAATTCAGTCAGCTGAAATGAGCACCCTGGAATTTGGCTCACACGGGCTCATGCCTGGCAGAACCAGAACCCTCCATGAACTTCTGCAGGGCATTTAGTACATTTTAAATATTCCTCTTTTAGCAGAGGTTTCCTGCACAGGATGGTCAGACCCCTTGTAGGGTGCTGCAAGAACATAAATGTCAAGGGGTGATACCTGAGACACGTGCTCAGTTAAAATACATTTCTCCTGCAAATCCACTGCAGTGTATGCATTCAATTTTCTGCAGGTCTGTGGATGTCAGACACACTCTTCAGTTCAAAGCTTCCTTTTTGTGCTGTGGATATCAGAAACTGGTTTGGGCTGTCAGAATGTCCTTTGTTATTCATGATAGGCTTGGATGGCTGTTTGTACTTGGATGGAGGGGCAGCCGTCTGTGCAGCCCTCTGTTTCACTGCGGGGTTTCCTGGGACTGGCACCAAAAGGAGACTGGAGCTCGTTTCACCCTTGCAAAGTCCTAAATACAGAGCAGTGTGGGAGACTGGACTTGTTCTGGTAATGTTACAGCATTTGGGCTTGCTTTTTCTTCTAGGAGTAGGGAGTGTAGGTGGGGGGAGCAGAGCTGACCTTATCTGGAGGGGATGCAGAAGGGCTCTGCACAGTATTCAGCTGCCCTGGTGGTCACCTAACACCAAGCGGGGCCATAGAGATGGGTAGGTCTTACTGGAGAACCTAGCTCCTGGGATATTTAACATGTGTAACTTGGTAGGGATTTGTCATTTCAGCTCAATCTTTTTCTGTGCTTTGACTATCAAGTCATGTAATGCTGTATTGCTCTCTTTCCAGCCCAGGCTGGACTGAGGAAAGATGGAGGCAGGGACAGGAGTCCTGTCATGGTTTGCTGCCACTTTTCCTGCCTCTGCCATCCTTCCCGGTGGAGCAGTGTGGTCAGCAACACTGACCAGGGACTGCCCAAGCCAGGGGTACCAGCTCTGCTGGGTCCCAAGCTCTGTGAGCTTACACAGGAGATGAGGAACCACCACTTGCTAAGTTTCAGCTATAAAATACCAGCACTGCTCCGGCTGTGATGCAAACGGCCTTTCCATCCAGTTCAGCCACTATGGCTGACAGTCTCCCTGGCAGTGTGTCAGAAAGCCTTCACCCTGCTTCCTACGGGAGAGACAAATCCACAAACTTTATTTCCCCTCCAGATTTTGCCTACAGCACTGTGGCTGTAAACATCTGTACTCTGGGCTCTGCTGTTTCTGCTGCATATAGAGGCTGGTGCTGAAACAAAATCACTTGCTGAAAGGGAGGTACAAGCTATATGAAGGAAGAAATGTGATCTGAGTAGTGTAGAGTAAAAGTTGTGGAGTCTGAGGCTGAACTGATGCCCGAGTCTTCTATTTGCTCATGCTGAACGCATTGGGCAAATCTTTCCTAGTCTTGAGAATATACATGATCTGCAGTGCATGGCTTTGAATTCCTCACTCGTGACCTCTGGGTCACTGCTTGCAATGGTATTCAGGGTCTTCTGCTTTCCTTGCCTAGCTAAGCCACCCTTAAGATGGAAATAAGGCTCTGCACTCGTGTTGTAGGATGCTTAATCAACCCAGATGTTCTGATATTCAGAGAAGGATAACAAAAAGTGATGGACCCACATCTGGTCTTATAATAGTTTTTTTGGCACTACTGAAGTCATACAAATATACACTGGCTTAAAAGAGATGAAAAACCAGTCGGACAAAGAACATAGCAGCCAGTATGAATACAGAGTAATGTTATCTTCTTGTTTCTGAACAAAGCTGGCCAATGTTAGATACCCACTTATTTAGAAGGTGTAGCTGTAGTTGTGCTGCTTGTTCCATATTTTTCTCTCTGCTAACCAGGCTGCTCTCTCAGCCTCCAAGTGTTCTCAGCTTTTGCAGGGTGAGGGCTGGGGAGATGGTCGTGGTTAGGAGTATTTCTTAGGGAATTGCAATAGCAGAAGGATATTGCTGCCAGGAGAGGAGGAACAGCCTCATGCTGATTATCTAACGGACCCACATCGTGTGAGCAGGTACCTGCTGTGCATAAATAGCCCTTTGGTGGGAGGAATCATCGTGTTTGCATAGGAAGTGCCTCTGATAGCTCCCTGGGGGGCTATCAGGCAGGCTGTGTGGTAGGATGAGCCCAGGACTGGGGCCAGCTTCTACACAGAATGATAGCCCAGCATGGCAGGTAGTGGCTGTAAGGCAGCCAGGACCTTCTCCCCTGGGAGCTTTATTTCAGGCTTTGCCGTTATTTGCTGGATTGTGAGCGTGTCTATTTACACACCCACATATTAGAGGCTTTCAGGTACTGGTTTTGTCTGCTCTGAAGTTGTCTCCAAAGTGCCAGATGTCACCAGTGCTTTGGATTCAGGTGGAGCAGACAAGTTCTGACTGCAGTGAGAAAGAAACAGAGGTCTGGCTCCAGAGGTCAGAGCTACTGCCTGCACTGTCTCTCCCAAGTGCTGAACTGCACTCTCTATCTCTCTCATGCTTTGCAGACAGGCAGAGCAGTTACTTTTGGCCAGGGGAAATTTGCAGATTAATAAATTACTGTCTGTAAACCACTTTGAAGATGGAATGCCCTGTGCAACTCCTCAGGATTATTGCTATATGGCTCTTATTCTACTGATGGGGTTCCAGTGGCCTTATTTTCCTTATGATTTGTGACAGCCCCAGAAGCTGAGAAGCTTATTTCAGTGTGTAAAGTCAAAAGAAAAATAGATTAAACTGCATTATTGTTTTCTAAAGAGACTAAATCCCTCCCCCACCATCATCTCCTGGGATTTCCTGACTTCCTCCTACTCTTCCAATCTCAGCTTCTCGCTGTCCTAATTTAGGACGTGATTTTATAACCATCCATACCCATCTGCGAGCTCCTGCGGTTGCAGAAGTTGGTGGCGCTTGGGGGCACGAAGTTATTTGACACTGAGGGTGCTGAAAGGTGCAGAGCCCGGGAGTGGATGCGGATAAAACCCGCGGAGCGGAGCTGACCCGGGTGCAGAGGTGTCAGCACAGCCGCCAGCCTCCCTCGGCACCAGCCAGAGCCGTGCCCGCCCGGGAGATAAGGCCTCACCTCCCGCCTGCTTCTCGTCAGCCGAGGAAATGGCTTGTGAGGGGTGAGCTCTGTGCAGGCGTCACCGCGGTGTGACCCGTCTGCGCTGCACTGCGGACACGTGTGGAGGGCAGCAGCCCTTTGCAGGTGTGTTGCTGAGGTGGTATCGAACAGGCGCTTTTGCTCCTCTGTGTGTATCAAATAGGGCATCAGGGGGCATCGGGGACCTGTCTCGTTCCCACTTTATCCATCCTGTCCCCCTCCCGGACCCGCAGAGTTGTGCTGTCAGTCTCAGACGTTTGGTGGCACCCAGGTGACTCCGCTGGACTCGCAGACCCTCGTGGTGCATTTTACTGCCTGCAGCATTTTTTCAGCTTCCATCCCCATCCAAGGACAACTGCTGCAGCATCTTTGTAATGCAGACATCCCTGTGGATGGACAGGGAAGAACTGTTGGCACCTGGCAAAGTGCAATAACTAGGCTGCATGGGTTTAGCTCAGCAAGCCTCTTGGCAGAGCCAGGACTTTAGCCTGGACCTTGTCAAGTCCCAGCATGGTGTCCCAGGCACACAAGAGCCCCTGCGAGCTTGAGCACAGCTCAGCGGTGATGCCAGTCAGGTAAACCCCCTTTTCATGCTGACTCTCCTACAGATGACTTTGCAACAGGGTGTTCCATTTCCTGTATCTCTCCTCTTGCCATGCTGCTCTGCTTTGCTTCATGCAACGATTTTCTCAATGAAGTGGGATGGAAAGTAGCTGTTTGCTCCTCTTATCCTTCAGGGAAGCAGGTCATGCCCATACCTTTATGATTTTGATCTCAAATTTAAAGAAAGCCTCCAGGAAAATATGTCAAGCTTGCTAGAGAAATCTGAATATAAATTTTCTTTTTTTTTTTTTTTGGCCCAGTTGCTGGAGATAACCAAAATACTCTGTGCCACATGCAGTAAACACCTTTATGCACAGAGAGAGAGTGAAGTCACAGAGCTCACTGTGGAGGAGTTTTAGAAGACACAAATAACAGCTACCCCCTGTTACAGGCTGTGCTTGCTGAGATAAGGCAATTCAGAGTCAGAAGCTCTGGGCTCCATTACAGAATCATCTTTTTTTGGGTGTTGTGCTTTGGCTCTTTCCTCCGAAGTCAACAGAAGTTAATGCAGTCAGCTTGTTCTTCATGAGTTTGGCAGAGGCAGGTGGTCACACCTGTTTAAATTAGACATTCAGGGTCTAAAGTTAATCAACCACAATGTACACGTGCTTTTCAAAACAATGAGCCGTTCTGCAACAGAAAGTCCTTTTCCTTCTCCTTTTCTCAGCTCTCCTACCTATTTAAATGATAAAAGCACTTGAGGAGAGAGAGAGAGATTCCATCCTAGTGTGCAGCATCCAGATGAGCTGCTTCTGTGGGGGCTCTGGAAACACGGGATGAATACGATGAGACTTGGGAGAAGTGTAAAACCATGTCACCAGTGCCGTCACAGCAGAACCACACGGGGCTGGGCTGTGTGGGAGGTTTGTGCCAGGACCACTTCCACTTCCTTGCTCTACTGGAGGGGCTGTGGGAGGAAGGCAGTGAGGTTATGAGAGGCCTCTTTGGATGTGTTTCCACTGGAAGTTAGATTATAAATTTCTGCAGTGTTGGCACAGCTTCTAGGCTGAGCCTCCAAGGCAGCGTTGAGCTACAACCACTTTTGAGGTGTTCTGTGACCACTGTCACTGCTGCAGAAGTAGTGGGAGCAAATGGTGAGAGCTGGCTGATCCTGGCTGGGCCTAACCCAACTTCTGTGTCATTCACTCCAATTTCAGTGCGTTTGGGTCTGTGCCTCTTCTCCCAGTTAAGGGCAGATCTCGTAATTCGTTTTGTTCCATGCTTCTCTCCCTCTACCCTGTTGTATGGCCAGATGGGATCCTACTGAGCAGAGAACACAGCCAGGGAGCATGGGGTGGTCTCGTGCAGGGTGAAAAAGGGAAAATGCAGGCGCAGTGGCAGAGTGGGTGCTCCTGGCACCAGCATAAATAAAAGGCGCACCCACGCGTGGTGCTGGCCACAGCTGGTACCTCCTGTGCTCACAGCGTGGCTCCTCCATTCGGCCTGGCTTCCTCTGCTTCCTTCTCACTGACTGAGCTTGAAAGATGGTGGGGAGGAGAATTTTTTTAAGGTAGTAATGATTAATTCTCGCTTTGCGTGATCAGCTTTTTCTGCCTTACTGGTGCCGATTCGTGCATCACAATAAGTGGCTGGCCTTGCTGTGCCCCCTGGGTGGAGGCTGACTCATACCAGCTTTGCTCTAAGGTAATGCAGCAGGGGCAGACAAAGAAGGTAGGAAGCTATTGAGATACGGCTCGGCAGCCCCAGAAGACCACGTGTGTCCTGGGTTGCTGCAAAAGCAGGAGGGGATTCCACCCCTCTGCTCTCATGAGACCCCACCTGGAGTGCTGCATCCAGCTCTGAGGTTCCCATCATAAGGAGGACATGGACCTGTTGGAGCAAGTCCAGAGGAGGGCACAAAGATGATCAGAGCTCTGGAGCACCTCTCCTGTGAAGACAGGCACAGAGAGTTTGGGCTATTCAGCCTGGAAAAGAGAAGGCTCTGAGGAGACCTTAGAGCCCTTCCAGTACATGAAGGAGCTACAAGAAGGCTGGAGAAGGACTTTTTACAGGGGCCTGTAGGGATAGGACAAGGAGGAATGACCTTAAGCTGAGGGAGGGTAGGTTTAGATTTGACATTAGGAAGAAATTCTTTGCTATAAGGGTGGTGAGGCACTGGAACAGGATACCCAGAAAAGCTGTGGATGCTCCATGCCTGGAAGTGTTCAAGGCCAGTAGGATGGTGCTTCAAGCAACCTGGTCTAGAGGGAGGTGTCCCTGCCCATGGCAGGGGTGTTGGAACTGGATGATTTTGAAGGTTCCTTCCAACCCAAGTCATTCTGTGATAGTACAGCCCCATCTGATGCTGCAGCTGAAGTGCTGTGAGGAACAGGGATCATTCAGCTGGCAGCATTGATGGTTTCGTGTCCTGCTGCCACTGCATGGTCCCAGTCTGCAGGCAAGGCAGGCCATCTCTCAAAGTTAGAGATGATTATGAAGGGCACATCAATTTGGCAAATGGCAGGGTAATTTGTGCCAGCATGATAGACAGCATCGCATAAGGATGGCTCTTTATTATTTCTTCACAGAGATTTTAACTAGCAGAAGCCTTTGTTTGTAGCCCTGTGGGAGGGAAGGGATGGAGGTGGTGTGGATCTGGTAGAGTTTTGCTGATTGAGATTTTTTTTTTTTAAATGGAAGCACTTAAAATGACTGCACAGAAATGCCAAACTGTGGACAAAATAGGGACAGCATTTCTTGATGTGGCTTTACTCTGGCTTTCTTTTCTGATCCCTGGGTTAAGCAGTTTGTCTCTTCTTGAAAAATCCAAAAGGTAGAGCCAATTTCATCTCTCTTTTGAGAGTGTGGATTCTTGTAAGGGATGCAGCAGATGCATCTCAGATGTGTGTATTCAGAGCTCTATTCCTAAGCCTGGAGAAGAGGAGGCTCAGGGGTGACCTTATCCCTCTCTACAGCTCCCTGACTGGAGGTTGCAGGCAGGTGGGGGTCGGCCTCTTCTCCCAGGCAATAAGTGACTGGATGAGAGGACATGGTCTTAAGCTGCAGCCGCAGGGGAAGTTTAAATTTGGTATGAGGAGGAATTTCTTCACAGAAAGAGTGATTAAACATTGGAGTGGGCTGCCCAGGGAGGTGGTGGAGTCACCGTCCCTGGAGGTGTTTAAGGTGTGCCATGGTCTGGTGGACATAGTTGTGTTCAGTCAGAGGTTGGACTTGATGATCTCAGAGATCTTTTCCAACCTAATTGATTCTGTGATAATGTGAAGTGGGCAAATCAGTGCAGCAAGTGAAAGGTTGGGAAACGTTTTCAGAAATGTCTGTTTTCACCCTTATGCAGCCGAGCAACATTATTTTTTTTCCCTGCATTTTCTACTTTGCATCTGGAGAAGCCACTTTCTTCAGCTTTGTTTGGCTTCGAGGAAGATCCTGTTTTGGGGTACCTGGTGTTCAAGGGCATCATGACAGATTGAGAAATGGGATAGATCCGTCCATTTCTGTAACAGAAGTGGTTTCTGTCCCTTGTATCTGTAGTAGCCACCCCTATGAACAGTGCAAGCAAGGAAGACACTTGGGATTAGCTTTGCCAGTTCACCTTGTTCCTAGTGTGCATTATGGAGGAGGAATAACACAGCAGCCTGCTCGCACCTTTATCTCAAGGCTCATGAAATCAAGATGGGCATCCTTATCCTCACCCTTCTGCCTGCACATTGTCTTCCAGTGCTGGAGATGGGTGTTTCCTTTTACCACGCAGCCTCCCTCTAGCCTGTATAATTCTCATCCCTTTTCCTAAGCAGGGCTGTGCAAACAGGACCATGTCCTGCCTTCTTCCTGTGTTGTCTGTCCCAGGTGGGTGTTATGGGTCACAGGCTGCCTCACTGTGTAGTTGCAGAGCATTCAGCTGTGAGAGGGGTCGAGGCATCTGTAGTGCACCTGACTGGTGCTGAGAATAAGGTGGCTTCTTTCAAAATCGTTTTGCAGATGCATTTCTAGGAAGGTGCATTTGTGGGATGGTATATTTTCAGAGAATTGTGCCCCTCAGGTGTGTATTTAGTGCTTCTTTTGCTGCAGCATAGAAGAGACATGGAATTGCATAGACCTCCATCTCCTCACTAGTTTCCATTTGTTAGTGAACCACTGGAGTCACAGCAGGAATGCTGATCCCGCTTGATTTAATCAGGAGCTGCTCTTAACTCCAGCAACTGTTTTGTGCAGGAAACATTTCAAGAGAGGAGAAACTCACTTCTGAGGCTTAGCCAGTGAAAACAAGTGTGAGTTGATGCAAATGGGCACAGGACCATAGAAGTCAGTGCTGTTTCTCACAATTAGAACTGGATCCTTGCATCTTCTTTCTTCAGTGCTCTCTCAAATATTATTGCTGGAGTCAGGATATATCAATGTGTGTGTATATATGTATTTTTTTTCATACTGGGAGCTGCTTTATTCCAGTGAAGGGTCAGTCATGCCATTTTTTTTCAGGCTATCTCCAGTTTAGACTGACATCCAAGTAACTCCATGCTGATGTTAGCAGCACATAAGCCCTATTGGATATTCAGAGCCTAAAACAGTGGAAGGAGCACAAAATGTTGCAGGGAGCTGTTGGGTGCAAATAAAATTATAGCAATAATAATGTGAGCATCCCCTCTACTTTCTGCACGTGTGTGGAGTGCAGGCAGCTGTCTGGGTTTGACCCACCTGCTGGGGTCCGCTGCAGAAGTGCCACCACAGCAAAGGCTGCTGTGGCACAGGGAGAAGGGCACCATCACAGCTGAGGAGAAAGAGGCTCACAAAGGTGTGTGTGAGGGATGCCCTGCAGTTCTCACCCATTATGTCAGGCAGAGCCCAGATGTCTTGGGCGTGAAACACCCCAAAAAGTAAAAGCAGCAGTACTACTGTCGGCATGGCACAGGGAGGAGGGAAGCTGTGCAGAGCACCACAGCTTCTGTCCTTGGTGTTTTATGTGTGAAGGAGGCCTTGCTGCAGCCTGTGGTGTTTCTGCCATCTCTGCTCTGAGTGATGGGTCGTGGCACTGCTCCCTGAGCCCTCAGAGTTGTGCTGGGTGGCTTTGCCCTGGCAGCCAGGAGGAGTCCTTGCCAGCTGGGTGGGAGACACAGCCTGGGATTTCACACTGCACAGATGCTCTTGTGCTCCTGGTTCATTACCAGCAGTTGTTTGCTGTGTTTGGGGTTCAGCTCAGGGCATCTGAGGGCAGGGCAGCCTTAGCACTGCCTGTTTACTGTGACAATGTCCCTGGAGTCAGGCAAATCAGCCAACCCTGAGACAAAATCTCCAGGTATAGCTCTTGGAGTAAAACAATAACAGTCACCTATTCCCAAGCCAAGAAGACAAGGCCTGTGCATTGTTTTTGAGAAATGTAGCAAGAAAAAAATGAAATAGTTGTATTTATTTTCAGTAACTCATTCAGGTAGAACGGGTAAGTAAGTTTACAGTGCTGATTTATGGGCTGTTGCAAAATGCAAGAGCTGCTCATGATTGCAAATTGCATTGATCTTGACTCCAAGAATTTCAGTACTGTAATGTTTTACATAGTCTTCTCTCTCCACTCCTGCCATTTGAAGTAATAAGGATGATTTGCCTTTATACAGCCCAAGAGGACACACAAGTCAGGTGCTGGGAAGAGAACCTGGGCATCGTGATTTACAGACTCAGGTCTGCTTCTTCCAGAGGAAAAGCCTTTACAGAAAAAAAATGCCATCTTCATGAGTAACAATCGATGCTTTATCATGCAGTTAGAGGCAGTCTCTGCAGGCTCATTCATCTCCTTACCACTCTATGGACACTTGACCATGCTTAAACCATGACCCCACCAGCATAAAACAATGTGCTGGTTCCACTTGCTCTTGGTCGTGGTGGGGACTGGTCATTATGCCCCTTCCCATGGTATAAGGCTTCCAACAGTGGTTTGGTCTTTCAAAATGAGCCCTGGCACTGGCTGTGGTAGCAGCCATAGTGTGTGATGCTGGGCAGTTTGGTAAGATCTCTATGTTTTTAGGTGATGAGCACTCTCCAGCCATTTGGGTTTGGCGTTCCTATGAGCAAAAACTTGTGTTCTAGGTAGCTTCACTGCCTCTTCCTAGCCCAATTCGTTCTCTTCCTCTAGAAGTAGCACTCTGTCATATGGGTGTTCGGCACATTGCAGGAGGAGCAGTGCAGCTTGCATTTACATTTATGTGTAAACCCGCCAGAAAACATTTCTATTCTTACTGGCCCAGATTCCTCCTCCCCATGACTAACCACGGCTGAGCCACAGGAGTTAGCATCACTGCCTTTAAGTGCTGCAGGCCTGTCTTCTCAAAGGTTTATCTCTTTGCTTTTTTAAATTAAATATGAATTTGGGGGCAAGCTACATCCCACTGTCTATTTAAGGAAGAATAAATGCCAGAAATTCTGCTTTGGGCCTGTGAAGTCAGTTCAGAAGAATTCGGAAGAATTGGGCTCAAAGAGCATATTATATTCTGGTTTTCCTCTCAGTCTGGGTTCTTCTAATATCTGCATATGGGAGAGGCTTTGCTGTGTCATCTCTGGTGAGCCTGTGATGTGCTGAGACACTGCTCCCAAGGACTGCTGCAGGCAGCACACCCCTCTCCTCTTCGACTCGTTTTGGGTTCTCAGATGTCAGGCTGCCCTAGCAAATGCCTCCCAGTAGCTACAAGAGAGGCACTGGGAAGTGTGCCATGCTGTGCTCTGCCTCATCAGCGTGGGGAGACAGGAGATGCAGTGACAGCAGCTTCTCCAAGTGTCTCAGTTGGCTCTGACAGTGCAGGTTGCTCCCAGGTTTGCTGACACCCTGGTAGTGTGCTTTGCTTGCACAGAGTCCCTGCCTGCCTGGACATCCTGATGGGTGGGAGGAATGGAGTGGAGTCCTCAGAAGAGAAATGAGTTTGGACTGTGCTTTTTGTCCTGAAACTATTCGCTGAGGACAAGAATAATATTTTTTCAAAAAGTAATTAAAGAAAAGGTCACTGTACAGCTTTTTCTCATGCTGGCCAGTTTCTATGTCAGTCCAAGTCTGCTATGAGCAACATAGAGCTTGTTGTTGAACTGTGCTTGGGGTTTGCACCTGGGCACTGCCTGGGAATTCCCAAGAGAACCTGCTGCTACCTCCTCCATACTGTCTCTTCTGCCTCTCAGCCTCCATTCCTAAATGTCACTATAAACAGTCTCTCTGTGTCAATTATTATTGCTTGTACTCTTTGTGTTATCGTAGTGTGCACAGGTGTCACATGAATCCATCACAGGATGGATTCCAGAAGTCCTCACTTCTGGAACCCACAGTCCAGCTTCTTCTGGTAGAGGCAGTGACCCATAGCTCTTAAGGGAGGTTGATGTTTGCATTCTGATTTTTCTTTTTCTCTTGTTTCAACATGTCTATTTCCATCTTCTTTATCATTGTGTATGTGGTGCACACACATCTCTTGCATTTTCATCCGAATTTTATCTTCCCACATAAGATTTTTGCGGTACATTTTCTTGGAGCTCTCTAGGAAGCCTGGCTTTATGCAGGAATATCCTATTCTATTGTCCTGGTGAGAGATAAATAGCTTGGCAGAAATGTAGGAGGTGTACGAGTGAAAACAGAGGTTTGCAGGTTCTCTAGAAATGAGCACAGTGTTCTTGCTTTGCTTTGTAAAAGCCCAGTTTGCTTTCATTGAAAACACTATGGTTTTGCCTCTGATTTTAATGGGGGCAGGACCAAGGGCTGTGGGGAGCACGGGCAGAACAGTTTTCCTCCTGCAGACTTGCAAGCTAAGGCACCTTGTTCTTCCTGGCTGCAGAACGCTGCGATGACTGGGGTGTGGACACCATGAAGCAGATCCAGATTTATGATGGGGAACCTGCCAAGATCAAATGCCCACTTTTTGAGACCTTCTTGAAGTACAACTATAGCACAGCCCATTCTGCTGGCTTAACCCTGATCTGGTACAGGATTGCTCAGGACCGGGATCTGGAGGAGCCCATTAATTATCGTCTCCCAGACAATCACATCAGTAAGGATAAAGACACCCTTTGGTTCTGGCCCGCTCTTCTCAATGACACTGGGAATTATACCTGCATGCTCAGGTAGGTTGTGTGGTGCAGCTTCTGTATCTCTTCAGTGCAATCAGAAGACTTCTGTGGAGGTGGGGAAATAATGCTGTTAGCACCAGATCTTTCTGTAGGGAGACGACCATTTACATAAGCATTAATGGGAAAAGAATGTTGCAATTATAAGCCCTCTCAGTGCTGAGCCAATTTACGTGGCAGTAATGCTGGGAGCCCTGCAGACGTTAATGAGCGTGCCTCTCCTTGCTGCAAGTGTCCATGAAAATATTATTGCTGAGCCCACGGCAAAATCCACAGGCGCTCACCATTAAGAAGTGATCTGTATGTCTGGAGTAAAAATAGCTTCAGATGCAGGGGTAATGTTTTGACTGCACACTAATTTGGCAAAGATTCATGAGATTCAGACTTCTAGGAAATTAAAAGTGTCTCTAAGTGTGGTGCAAAATGAACATAGCATCTGCTATGCACAAGAGCTCTTTTTGATCTTCCTCACATTGTCTTTTGTCTGTGTCTTTGACCTTATGCTCTGCTTTAGCAGCAGGGGAGTGGATGTTGCTTGTTAGTCATCTTTATAGGCTTATCTGAGCTTGTGTGGCCACCTCTGATGGGGTTGTCTTTCTCCTCTATAAATGAGTCAGCTAAGGCTGTATGTACCTCATCAGGGCTATGATGCTCGTTATTGCAGATGTAATTTTTATTTCATTCCACTGCTGTAGGAATAAACATTTCAACTAATCAGCCCTATTCTCATCTGTGCTTAGAAACACAACCTACTGCAGCAAAGTTGCATTTCCCTTGGAGGTTGTTCCGAAGGACCAGAACTCTTGTGTGAGCCATTCCATAAAACCCATTGAGGAGATGTTCTACTTGGAGCACACCAACCAGAAGATCGTATGTCCAGATATTGATGGGTTTTACCCTGCCAGTGTGAAACCAACTGTCAAGTGGTACCTGGTAAGAAGGACTGACTTGGGCAGTGGGGGGATGCAGTGCTGTGTGTGAAAAAGCAGTGACAGGACAGTCATGGAGCTGCATTTCAGTCTCCTCAGTGATGATGCTGTTAATGAAGCTTTACTAATTTTAAGAGCTCTGCTTCCATTGAGTTCAAGGGTAAAACTGCTCTTGCAAAGGAATTGAGAGCTAACACTGAAGCTTTTTTGACCAGCATGCACAAGTGGAAAATACTCCTAGGAGGGATTTAGGTGCCTCACTTCAGTTATGGGCAGTGTGCCTGACCTGCTGTGTGAGCCTCGCACTGTTCCTGTACAGGAAACTCTCATTCTCATTCCCTCTTCTTTAAAAAAACCCACCTGTTAATGAAAATTGCATCCTTTCCAAAATCCTCTGAGGTCAGGAAGTGAAGTTGTACATCAGGCCTCTCTGCAAGGACCATGGGTGCCCTGTTTGATACAATTCAGCAAACCCCTTTTCTGAAGATCGAGATATCTCTACCTCACCCTCCATACTTTTCTGATGATTAGACTGTCTCCAGCCATCCTCAAGCTCTTGCCTACAGAATTATTGCTCAATTTTATTAAATTTCACCTCGCTGCTTCTCTCTAGGTGGATGCCTTTAGTCAGTACAGAATAAGAAGTCTCAGGGGATGTAGAGCCAGAGGGTTATGGGAATAAATTCTTTAATAACTTCTTATAAAGTGGTTTTGGATTTCTAGATAGAAAGTTTTGTATAAGTGAATTTAATAATAAAGGAAGTTGTCAACAAATGTATCTGCTGATCTAAAAAAAAATTAAAATGACCCAGAAGAAAAACCCCAACTCTAAAACTCTTCAGAAAAAATTTACTCTTGTATCCAGAGGAGCAGTTTCACTCTAGTAGTTTAAATGCTTTACTTGTATCATTCATTGAAATTCACATCTCGGCAATCAATTAGCAGAATGAAACAAAAAGCCCCTTGGAAGTAATTTTTCAGGCAGCAAGTCATCCCATGCCTAATAAAAATCATTAAAAATGGTATATGACCCCTGTCTTAAACTGCCCCATTAGGATGTGTCTGATTTGGAAATGTACCATTTAGAAATAATCTCTTACAAAATGTGCACATCTTTGGGTTTTATGACAATCAAGATGTTATCTGCATAACCTCTTTCTGAAAAGGGATCTCTGGCTTGGTATTTTGGCAGCATTTTCCTGCCTCTCCTGACAGAAAGAGAGGAGTTATTAAGGTTTATGTACTACAGATTCTCGTTTGCTATTTGCAAATTCTGGGGCCTCATCTTCAGCTGAAGTCAGCCAGGATAGCTTGATTAGTCCCAAAAGATGGACCTCAACTGGGGACATGTCCTTTATTCTGAGTATCCATTTGTGAATACATCATCATTTTCTTCTTATCTCTTTTTACTTTGATTCTTCACTCTGCTGAGGTGCTCACTTTGATTGCCAAGGTACTGCTGGATCAGAGATCTCTTTTTTATAAAATTGTCTGTGTTTAAAGTGGGAAAAAACTATTAGTGTCATCTGCTTCACCACTTCATTTTCAAGGTGAACATAGCAGTCTACATTCCAACATGCTCAAAGTTCATGGTGTTCAAGTCTGATCTACATCATGATCCCAAGTATCATAGTAGTAGTTTAGGATCGGATCTTTGTAGTAGCATTTAAACCAATATCTTTATTTTTGAATCCCAAACTCAAGTGTTTTTCTGCCTGACTGCAGAACTGCAACTCGGTGGATGGCTTCTATGAGCGATATCCCCAAGAGTCCTGGCTTGTCATTGACTTTGTCCGCAGTGCATATAAAGGGAATTACACTTGTATTGTGACATTCAAGGACCACGGAAGAACCTATAATCTCACCAGAACCGTAAAGATGAAGGTGGTGGGTAAGAATGACTTTAAAATGTGTAAAATGCATGTGGATAACTGCAGAAGTGGTAAAAACAGCCAGAAGAGTTTGTTGCAGGATCAATTTGTGGTTGTATTCGATCTGCATTGCCAACTGACCTGGTGTATTTTTTCTTGTGAGGGTCAGACTTGTGTGACTGCCCAGAACATGTAGGAGGGCACTAAAGGACTTACCTACCACCATGTCAAATGCCCCAAACACAGAGAATGGCCAGGCTTAGGCTGGTGTGGTTGAGCCCATGAGATGGCCAGGGGTACCCTCTGCTGGCATGTGAATGCATAACCCTGGCACTCCTGCTCGTGGCTGTCTCCAGTGCCCTTTGCCCGTCATTATTTGTGGGATTGTCGCTTTATAGCCCACTTGTCTTAGTCTTCTCGGAATCTCAAAGCCCTGTGTGCTGGGGTTGTTAATCAGCCAGGCAGAGCTCCAGGTACCCACTGCTTGGACAGGTCTGTCCCAGGCACAAAGGCTCAGCCTACCTGCCAGGGAGTTGTACACAGAGTTTTAAAACCTAGTGAGCTGTAGGATACATTCTGAGTCCCATGGAAACAGCTGCTTTAAGAGTTAAGAAGTAAATATTTAAGAAATAAATATTTGTGACAGGAAATTATGTTTGTATTTTGTTTTTTAGAAGCAGCAGTAAAAAGAAACTGGTTCAGGTTATGCCTTGTGGGAGAGGACAGGGGTGTGGAGCTTTTCTGATGTAAGAGGCCCAAACTACCTTACCTAAACTTTGGAGGAGCCTCAAAGTCTGGATCTGACCCTGAGTTTGGGGACTAGGAGTAGATTTCTCTGTGCATGGAACTCTGCAGCAGGACTGTATCACGAGTTAGACTGGGGAATGTGCAGCGTGGCACGAGGGCATTGTGAGTGTGGTTTCACGGATTGCAGGTTTTCATGAACTCTGGGTCCCTGTGGGGGGCTCTCTGTTGTCTCCTGCAGGATCTCCAAACAAGGCCTTGCCACCACAGTTCACCTCTCCAAATGAGAAAGTTGTGTACGAACTGGAAGCAGGTAAATTCCAACACTTGCAGCCTGCCTGTGGGACAGGGAGACCCAGCCAGGCACAAAGCTCTCCTCTTCCACTGCATCCTCAGTGTTTTCCCTCGCAGAGCACATGAGCTGCCTCCAGTTGCCTGGCAGACAGTGTGGGATGTCAGTTCTTGATGCCAGTTCTTGATGCCAGCTTTAAAAGTTGGTTTTTTGTAGGCACAAATAAAGACAGATATTGAGGCATGGAGATGCAGAACTGCAGCTGCAGAAGCAGATAAGATGGGGACACTCATCTGCTTAGGAGAATTCGTGTAGGGAATGGCCCTGGCTGTGGTTTGCTCCCACCCTCCCTCATTCATCCCTAAAGT
This sequence comes from Ptilonorhynchus violaceus, assembly GCA_013397565.1. Taxonomy (NCBI): domain Eukaryota; kingdom Metazoa; phylum Chordata; class Aves; order Passeriformes; family Ptilonorhynchidae; genus Ptilonorhynchus; species Ptilonorhynchus violaceus. Next base: position 768,152 of record VZRJ01013264.1, on the reverse strand, counting down.
GGCTTCAGCCTTCTATCCATTTCTTCCTCATCTCTCCCTTTTTTTGGCTGATTACTTCCTAATTAACGACAGCTCTCCTTCTGCTGACCTCGCAGCATTGGGTAATGAGGTACCACACCCCGTCCCTCACCCCTTCCCCCCACACCATCAGTTTCACCTAATAGCTCTTTGGAGCAATTCCCTGTATTGACTGGACTGTGTCCCATTACATTGCTGTAATAAATGTGGTGCCAATGATGATGATTAGCACCAGAGTCTTCACTTTAAAGAACAGCTCTTTCAGCTCAGAAGGTCAGACTTCATCCGTAGTAGCTCTGTGAGATAAAATCACTTACAGGCTGATCACAAAGATATTCACACTCCCACGTCTGATCTTGAGCAGAAGTCGAATCCCTGAAGTATTTCCACGCCAAAATGCTTTTGTGGAGGTTGATCTTTTGTTTTATGGCATCTGTCCCCTGTGCAGTGGGGTTGATTAACACTGCCAGGCTTTCCAAGGAAGTGGTTGGCACGGAGCATCTCCATTTGGGTGGGTCACTTGGTGCAGTCAAGGAATTTTTAACGCATTTGAGAAGGCAGGATATTTTTTTAATCTGTCTGTCACAAATCATCATGTTCAGGGATATGAAACTGTTATTTGATGAAGGGAGGCAGAGCTCAGGCTGGTAGGATTTTTGGAAGTACAAAGGTAAGGGTGGTGCTGTTCCTGCTTTGCAACACCTTTCATTCCAGGAGATGATGGTCCTTTCTTTCCAGGTGATGACCTCATCCTGCCCTGTGAGGTTTTCTTCACCTTCCTGAAGGACTCGCGGACTGAGGTGTGGTGGACCATAGATGGGAAAAACACAGATGACATCACAGACCCCAAGATAAAAGTCACACAAAGGTAACATGGAATGTGAACCTTCATTTATATCTAATCCTCTGGGTCCTGTGTGGGTACAGGCATGTGACGGTCCCAAGTGAGTGTGGAGTCCCCCGCTCCCCTGTTAATTAGAAGCCCCTGTGTCTGCACCATGCTGTGGTGAGCACCAGGAACTCCAAGGAGAAGACAGTCCAGGTCTGGAGATCTCATATCTTACAGATGGATTGTTAACCAGTTCACATGATCATTTATTCAGGTCCTGGTAGTGATGCCCACAGCTGGTGCTGTTGTGGGACTTACAAAACAGGGGCAGACAATTCTATTTAGAGGAGTGTTCCCAAATAGCATAACTGATAAAAATGTTTCAAAAACATAGAGGCTGAAAACAAAAATATAATACTATGTATAGTATTGATTAGCAAGACTAGAGATTTAATCACATAAAGAACCTAAATGAGGATCAAAGTCCTGTTTGCTGGATGCTGAATTACAAGTGGAAGGCAGTCACTGCCCCAGTTGATTTGCAAACCAATGCAGAAAAAGGAAAGGCAAAAGGAAATACTGTATCCCCATTTTGCAGATGGTCAATTCAGGCAGAGAGAGACAAAGTGACTCATCCAGGATTGCATAGGGAATGTGACGTGGGCTCTGAATCTTGAGTTCATGAGATCTTGTTGCTTTATAGGCAAGAACTTCCATTTTCTCTAAAAGGCAATGTGGCACAGCTGCAATGAGAAAATTATGAGTGGTAAAATAAATATTAAGGAAAATCAGATAAAGGAATAGCTGCAGCTCTATTAAAATCTGAAGTGTATATCGATTTATAAGTATCAGTTTATGTGTTTTGGTCTTTTTAAAGAAAGAGGTTATATCAGGGAAAGGTGTATCTGTCACTAAAAACCTGCTGCACTTTCACATGTGTAATGCTCTAGTTTTTCTCTTACAGTGAAATTACTAGAGATTTTGAAGACAAAACTGTCATAAGGACTCTAACAATTGCAAAAGCCACAGCAGAGGAATTGAAACAGAATTACACTTGCTATGCCAGGAATGCCAAAGGCGAGGAGCACAGCCAGGCCATAGTGCGCATGAAAGGTAAAGCGCCTGCAGGGCAGGGGTGTGAATGAGGGGTGCTCACAGGGGGCTCTTGGTCCTGCCTTGAGCCTTCCCCTGCAAAACAGTAAGGGAGCAAATCCTTCCATCAGGCCTTTTTGCCCAACACATTCTGTTCTGTGGGCACTGCTGCATTTTTGCTGTCACACTGTGCCCCTTCTTGGAGGCAGGGAACAAAGGGCTTATGTCACATATGCCCTTCCATGGGCAAGTGCCTGGGGAGAGACAGGGATGGACAGATCTGTTGTCCTCATCCCATCCTTGTAGCACGGCTGAATCAGAGCTGAGGGGACAGGCTGCTTGAAATGATTTCAGGTTACTTGAAATGATTTCAGGTTACTAGATGGTGTGAGGGTTTTGCGTGACACAGCAGCTACCAGTTGGCATCCTCCAGAAGACAGACTGCTCTCGTTGGCATTGCTCAGGGAGTGAGACAGTCACACCACGATGCTCTGTGGTTTTACTCCTTGCTGTCATGATGCTGCAGTCTAGATACAGCCACCTCAGCATGGGTGGTATGGACTGATTCAGCTCTGTTCTGTGTGGGTTTTTCCTACATCTTTTTTTCCATCAAGGATTTGGTTCATGTTTCCAAGACCCACCTCTCAGTAATAAAAGCTATGTGAGGCTTCCTGATTAAGGTGGATCTTTCTGCCTTCTTATCAACCTCATCTAGAGCTTCAACACCTGCTTTTACTGTAAGTCGGACCTCACCTCTCCCCTAAGGAATGCTGCCATGCCTTGTGTAGCTCATGCCAGACACCTTCTTGCCCCTTCTCTGCCTTGTAAACATTGGAAGGCTTGCAGGGGTCTTTACTGGAAGATCTCTTTCTCTTCCTTCTTGGTACTTGTTCTTCTTCTTTTTCAGCCTCATTCCTTTGAGACAAACCTTTTCTGGATTATTAGGAAGGAACAATAGACAAACACATAACTGAGACAGGCTGAAACCATCTGCCAGTGTGTTCATACTCTTTACATAATTCTTCTGGGGTGATAATGTTTGTACATGTAGCAGAAGCAAATCTGAAACACTCAGATTCCTTCTCTATATAATAGTGCCTAAATACTGTTTTCTAGTGGACTGATCTGTACTATCCTCTCTTTTCCTCCCCACATCTGCTCCTCGGTAGTTGACTGGGTTTGCTCTGAGCAGACGTGGTTACCCACCACTCCTTCTTCCTGCTCTGTTCCACAGCAAATTCCAAGAACCATCCCTAGCTGCTGCTGGCAGAGCAACCTTAAACTAAGCTCGCTGCAGCCCATCCCACTGCACATCCCATAGGAGCATCAAGCATGCCAGAACCTAATCCCTCAGCAAATGGCTTCTAGTTTTTAGCAAGTGGCTATAGATGTTGGCTCCAACTCTTGCATTACATTAGGTCATATACATTTCTTGCACCTTCTAGATGATTTCCCTCTGCTTCTCATGTACTTCTGCTGCTAATCACCTAATGAAAGTTGATAAATTCCTTCCATTTTCAGTTTTGTAATTCAGTTTTATTAGAAACTTATTAAATACTGGAATTCCGTGGTGTTTCCACTCCCTGTTCTTTTATTGTGCAGTTTGCCAGTGTGCATGTCAACTGCCACCAACAGAGTTGCCCAGGGATACAGTTAGCAATTTTCTGTCCTTAGTACAAAGAAGCAGCAGTGATGTGACAGATAGTGTGTGAGTTGGAGGGGGCCTCTGATGTCCTGGCTTGATGCCCACAGGTTGTCCTGTTTGTTTGCAAGCATTTCAGCTGTTCTGTAATGAACTCTGATTCTTCTTCCCTGGTAGAAAAGAGTCAGGCCATGGCCAGTTATATCCTTGCTGTCAGTCTGGGACAAGCCACAAGACCTGTGTCTGTTTGATAGGAAGGCGAAATGGTAGCCAATGCCTTTATTTTGCTGCAGATGCTTTATCTGGCTCTCCTAGAAGTAAGTGCAGTTGTGTTGCCCCAAGAGTTTGCCTATACTGCTGAGAAGGTCATGCTCATGAGCTGGCTTTGGGCTGTGCAGGTTTTTTCCATCAACAGGTCATTCTACCATCTGGCTGCTCCCAGGGTCTTGCTTGGAGACAGAAGTCCAGCCTGTGCTATGACTTGCTCTGCCAGCATAACCAGACCTAATAACCCAGAATGGGGGCTCCAGGGTGGCCAGCCGTCATGTGTCCTACTAGAAAAGCCTTGGCTTGGCCACCTTACTCTGAAGGGCCAGCTTGGCTTCTGGCTGTACCTCTGTGGTGTTTGGCTGCGTGTGACACAAGCTTGTTCTGCTGAAGGCCCAACCTGTTCTTTAAACCTGACCCCTGTTTCTTTTTGAACCCAGTTGTAGCACCCAAGTACACCGTGGAGCTGGCCTGTGGACTGGGGGCGACCATCCTGCTCGTCGTGGTGCTCATAGTTGTCTATCACGTGTACTGGCTCGAAATGGTCCTCTTCTATCGGGCTCATTTTGGAACAGATGAAACCATTTTAGGTAAGGAGTTAAAGAGCTTTCATTTATTTTATCCTGCTACATGCCAGGCCCTTTGTTTTCATATAGGAATTTTCCTATAAGCTATTTTTAACCCTCTTCACAGCATAATGACATTTTGATCTTTCATTTCTCTACCTACATTCAGTTGTGTGGATCATTTTAGGGCAAGAGGAGTCACGCTTTTGGATCAGGGCAAAGGAGAAAGAGGTTCTCTATTCTCTGCAGGCTTCTTGGGGCACTGCCCTGCTGATGGCTAGCTGCTTCATCTGATCTTGATGGTCAAGATAAGTCATCAGGTTTCAGTAAATCCCTGATTTCTCTGGTCACTCTATGTAAGCATTCATGATTTGATCCAGAGTGATCTGCTTTAAAACGTGGGAGGGCATCCAAAAGGGTGGATCTGGAAACCACCGTTCTGTCCTCAGTTCTTCCACAGCTTCCCTGTGTTACTGGGAGTTCATTGCTGGGGACTCTGAGGTGAGATTTCCTCCTCTGGCGGAGGAGGAGGAGGGTGTTCGAGCCCTCGCGGCTTGCGGTGTGAACCTGCCGTGAGGGTGCGGCGGCTCTCGGAGGGTGTAGGCAGGGTGCAAGTCTCTGTCTGGTGGGACTGCTCACGTGGATAGACAGCAACGAGAGCGAGCAATGTCAAAGGTGTCAAAAGACAAAAGGAGCCTGCACAGAATGGGTTGGTCATCTTGCTTTGGTCTTGTAACGGCAGTGACGCAGCAGTGTCTGAGTCCCTGCACGTTCAGGCTGGGGAGTCAAAGAGGCAGCGCTGCTGTCACGTAGCTGTGGGAATCGATGTGTCCTAACCTGCCGTGCCTGGGCTCCAAGCGAGCCTTCCTACCTGCTTCTCCCGTGAAACGAGTGAAAGCCAGCACGGGCAGTGTCACAGGTGTCTCTTGTGCCGTTTGTGTCTCGCTGTGCCCCCGCTGCTCAGACGGGAAGGAGTACGACGTGTACGTGTCCTACGCGCGCAACGCCGAGGAGGAGGAGTTCGTGCTGCTGACTCTGCGCGGAGTCCTGGAGAACGAGTTTGGGTACAAGCTGTGCATCTTCGACAGAGACAGCCTCCCTGGGGGAAGTGAGTGTTTCACAGGGGCTGCGCTCCATGCACGTCCTCTCTTTATTGTTCTTTGGGGTATTGATAATTGATTGCAACAAGCCTGTCCAGATTATCTTTCAGTTTTTTCCCCATTGCTATTAATGAACTCCTTTTGGTATCTTCTAATGGTTTCGCTTCACATGACAGTGTTGCAGATGCTCCAGGCCACCAAAAAGGCTGCGGTGGGCAAGTGATGGTTGGTTGTTTCAGTTGCTCTCTCCAGGAGTGATTGATCTGTCAGCATGGGGAACTGGACAACTGACCTTCATGTTTGAGCTGCCTTAAAAAAGTGGGATAAAGTCAAGGCTAAAAGAAAAGAAGTGTTTCTTTTCTTCTAGAGGAAGTGTTATACTGGACCAGGCTGGTAGCTCACAGAGGGTAATGGTGAATGCCTGTAAAAACCAGGAAGGAAAACTCCTGCTTCAGGAAGGAGTGAAAGGTGCCCAAATCAGTGAGAAGATAAAGTGCCTCCCACTCACCCTCGTTAATTAGAGAGTTTGTGTCTAATATGGCATACAATTAAGCTACTATATTTAAAAGTACCTTGTTGCAGGTAGTGAGACTCATCTGTTCAGTAAGATGTAGTCTTTTCTCACTGTTTTGAGCTAAATCATACAAGGTTCTGGGCATAGTGTCTGCTGTAGGGATGCAGGGAATCACCAAGAACGGAAGTTTGTGAACCAGATACACACACCTTCAGACAAGTGGCACAGCAAGGGCACAAATCTAGCCAACACTCGATTTTCAGTGTCCTGAGGGCCGAGTTGGCTGTATGATCCTGATGCCTTCTAAATGTTCAAAGTCTGAACTTCTGCCAGTGCATACTGACCCACTTGGAATTCATGGGCTTTGGCACAGGACCCCACTGATGACAAAACCTGTGCTGAGAAAGTCCATAGGGTCCCATTTTGGTAGGAACAGGAGGGACTGCTGGATTCTCAGCCCAGCTGCATGACAAATGGAGCAGAATCAGTCTGGGATCTGTTATCTTTCTCTTCTAGATCACTGCCAGGATCTAGGAGCACCTCGAAGTTTGAGGGTAAATAAATGTGTGTCTCAGTGGGATAGCTGCAATATTGGTGCTGTTCCTTCTAGAGAGAGCCTGGATGACATAGCAGGGCACCCTCCAGGCTCAATTTGCCTGATACCAGTGTCAGGCTCAGAGCAGATTTGCTCTGGGCTGTTCTCACCAGATGTCCATCTCCCTCCTGTCCCCTCTACCACTTCTTGCCATCCTTCCCCTTTCACTTTGGAGGGTATCATTTTCCTCCCGGCACAGCTCTCCTGGGCTGTCTGTCCTTCACCCTTACCCCTGAACATTCCCATCTCTGCCTCCCTCAGTCACTGCCAGCCTCAGGCCAGCGCCAGCCCTCCGGAGTGGTTTGTCACTGCACTGCCATCCGCGGTGCTGCTGGGGCTTCCCCGTCACTTCTTAGCCAGGATTTGACTAATCTGCTTCTCCTCCTTCTCGGGAAAGCACGGCAGGCCAGGAAATAGCTTCTGGCAGCTGGTGTCATGCCTCGAGAGTGTGCATCTGTGTCATGGGTAGAGAGTCATGTTGTCCTTGATGAAGAAACAGTGGGAGATGGATTATCCTGCAAGTTAGCTGACAGGAACTAATCAAATGTGCTTGACAGCTAAATGAAGTTGTCTGCCAGCATTATTTTACTCTCCATTGTAATTTCTGACCAGTCAAGAGTGTAGCCTTGTCAAGGAAGCATGGGAGATCCTGCAGCAGAGAGTACAAGCACCAGGATTCACACTTACAAGGGATTTTCACGTTAATTACAGAAAGGTGGCCAGGAACAGTCTGCCTGCGGATGTTAGAAAATTAAAGAGGATCCACAGTTACCATGACATGTCTTCGGCTCCAAGGGTGTCATTTTTGGGACGTTTCACTAGAAGTGCTCAGAGTCAGTTCTAAAAATGCTCTAATCTGCTTTTGTAGATGACAGCATCAGGAACAGATGGATGAGTAACAGGAGTTAGGATGGTAGTATTACCAAAGCAAATTAACCTATGAGGACACTCAGGGAGGATGTAGATACTTATTTTGTGTGTATGGTGTGGGGAAACTGAGGCAAGAGGAGTGAAGGGAGTATCCAAAGTCATTCTGGACATCTGCCAGAGGAGGGTGTAAGCATAGGCATTCAGACTTCCTGAAGCATCTTCAGGCTGAGTCTTTCCCTTGAGGTCATGTGTTGTTCAGCTGGCAATTTCCCTGCTTTGCTCCAGAGAGCTTCTTTTTCCCCTCTCACTAGAAGGAAGCTAAATCTGAGCATGAGATCAGCAGCCCTGTTGGCCACAAGGCATCCTCATAGCATTGAGTGGTGTCACTGATGTGTAGTACAGTGACTTCTAAGTGTACCTGTCTTCATCATCTGTGCGTAGTACAGGGAGGAGGAAGTGCATCTATAGACAGTGTGGGGCTGGGAGTAGAAGATGGCACTGTATGAGGTAGTGGGAACCAGCCCTGCTGTAGGAGGTCCTACCTGGAGTCACTTGCAGTGTTGGGAAGCACCAGTGTAGTCTCTAGAGAAGGCCTCCTAGGGATTTTATTGTCCCCTTCGAGAGTCACCTGGTGTCACAGTAGCAGCTCAGCAGATTGTTCTTGGGCATCACTAACCACCTCAATGTTTCTTTCTCCCAGTTGTCACAGATGAAACCCTGAGCTTCATCCAGAAAAGCCGACGTCTGCTTGTTGTCCTGAGCCCCAACTACGTCTTGCAGGGGACACAGGCCCTGCTGGAGCTCAAGGCTGGCCTAGAGAATATGGCCTCCAAGGGCAGCATCAAAGTCATGCTAGTGCAGTACAAAGCCATCAAGAAGAGCAAAGTGAAGGAGCTGAAGCAGGCCAAGGCGGCCTTGACTGTCATTAAATGGAAAGGCGAGAAATCCAAGTTCCCAAATGGCAGGTTCTGGAAGCAGCTGCAGGTGGAAATGCCAGTGAAAAAAATTAGCAGGCGTTTGAGCCTTGATGAGTTGATGCATGTCCCTGAAAAATGTTTGACACAATCAGAAACCCCCCAAATCCACAAGTTAGGCCAGGGAGTGGGGAGGAACTCAGGGATTTTTCCATGAAGGACCATGTCCCAGGCATTTCAGAGGATAGTCATGTTTTCCCTGCAGCTTCTGTATTGCTCTGTCAGTAGAGAGACCAAAGATGCAAACACCATCTCTCTGCAAATGTATGTCCTCGTTACTAACCACACAAGCCCTGGGCTTAAGGTCTAAATTTGGGCTGTCCGGGTGGGGTGCCTCCAGCACCTTGTGACAGCATGGCCAGTACGCCTAGATCCAGTTCCTATGGGATCTTTGTTAGTATCCAGGGCAGAGCTTCTTTCCTAAGTGGCTTCACTCCTTTCTGCTCCTCAGTCCCTGTTGCGGAGGCTGGGGACAGTTTGCAGGGTGGCTCCATTGCAGAGCCTTTCATGCATGTCCTGGGTCTGTAGTCCCAATCATTGCGGGATCACAGACTTTTGCTTCACTGGGGGGAGTGTAGACTCTTGAGGCTCCTCGTCTTTGCTCCCCACGTTTCTGTTGAAGCACGTGCATCCTGCCAGGTAGTCTGGCAATGGGAAGTGACTGTTACAAAAGCATTAAAAAAACCCCCACAACTCTGCTAGGTGATATTTGTATTGTAGCACTTCTAGTGACAAGGGATCAGTCTCTGGGTCTCTGCAGTCTCACAAGTACGCCAGATCCCTCAGAGCTGCTTGTAATCCAGGGAAATTTCTCGTTAGTATAGGCCATGGACCATGTCTGAGAGATCTTTCTTTGTAGAACAAACTCAGGGACTTCACAAGCACTACAAGGAACCCCAATGTACTACTGAACCTGCCTACTGTCTCTGCCACTGGCTGAGGGAAAGCATCATGCACAGTGCTGCCAAGGCCTCTGGGATTACACTGGATATATGTCCAATTTAGCAGGAGACCCTACAAACTTATTTGAACTTACTAAAAACTACTCGTTCTGTCCATCTGGGTAAGACTATGAGGACAGGCTGAGAGAGCTGCGGATGTTCTCCCTGGAGAAGGCTCCAGGGAGACCTTATTGTGGCCTTTCAATACTTAAAGGGGGCTTATAAGAAAAATGGGGACGGACTTTTTAGTAGGGCCTTTTGCAATAGGACAAGGGGTAATGGTTTTAATCTAAACGAGGACAGATTCAGACTATATTTTTTATGATGAGACTGGTAGAACACTGGCACAAGTTGCTCAGAGAGGTGGTGGATGCCCCATCCCTGGAAACATCCAAGGTCAGGTTGGACAGGGCTGTGAGCAACCTGATTGAGCTGAAAATGTCCCTGCTTATTGCAGAGGGTTGGACTTTAAAGGTCCTTCCCCACACAAATTATTCTATGATTCTATGAAGACTCTCTTCTCTGCCTGGTTACGAACAGCATCACCATTCCTCATTCAGGGCCTAGGTTTAAACTAGCCTTGGCTTTACAAAGCAAGTCTCCCCTCACCTTGTTTCCAGCCCAGAGTTGCAGAACAGAGGATGTATCTCAGCTTCTGCAACCTTTGCACACAATGGAAACAAAACCCCCCCAATTCTTGCTGCAGCAGGAGACAGCAGGCACAGGGGAGGATGTGGTGAGTTAACCCCCATCACACAGTTCATGCTGAGGAGGGGAGTGTCCCTTCCCTTGCAGGACAGTCCAAAGCACAGTGGGGCCCTGGCATTCACTGCTGCTATGGCTCACAATGTTTTCAAATAAAACTATAGGCTCTGGAGGTCTCTCCGTTCTCCTGTAGCTCCCAGAGCAAGGACCTGCCCACTTAATTCAGTATTACGCACACCAAGTGCACGCTTGTTTTTAAGTGATGATGGTTGCTCCTGAGTCACTTTGACTCATGCATTTGTTCTGTTGGTGTCCAGTGGGTGAAGCATAAGCATTCATAATGGCACTAAGAAAGCACTACAATTGGAATCTATGCACTTATTCACCCAGCTGAGCTGGGAGGTTTGAGGGCTTCCCAGTAAAAAGCCCAGCCTTAAAGGTGTGGGACTGAATCCTGGTGTCAGGGAAACCCCTCACCCGTAGCATTTTATGATTAATAATGTTATTCCAGGGCTGTGGGGAGCCACAGCCCCCCCATGCCCTTGGTCAGGTACTTTATGTCATGTTTAGGAATGGTACTCCACAATTCAGTGCTCCCACTGAAACCATGTGCTACTCATTACCCCTCTTCCCTCCCCCTGCAGTGGACTGGAGAGGAGAATTGGAGGCACAAAAGGTAAAGATCACGGGTTGAGATAAGAACAGTTTACTGGAAACAGCAATGAGATAAGAAAATGAACAACAACAATACTGATGATAGAGGGTAAAAGAAATGAACAATTCACATAGAAACCTCCCAACAATAAACAATACTTGACTGTTCCCTCCATCACACTGCATTGACCCAGAAGGGACCCTTTTTCCCTAAAAGAGACTCCCTTTCCCCTGCCCCCAGCAATGTGAGGTGGTATAGAATAACCTTGGCGTCCTGGCTACTGCAAAAACTAACCCTGTCCTGGCTGGAACCAGGACACTGTACAAATGTGGAACAAATAGGGCTTCTTTCTTACTGTCCTCTTCATCCTCCCTGCCCCAAGTAAGCTTTGATTTAAACAGGTGAAATTGCAGTGAGCTTCACTGGAGGCAGTGGAGCTCCTCCTCTGCTCAGAGGTGCTTAAAAGCTTTGTTATGAGCTTTTCTACTGTGGTTGTCTGTGGAGGGACAGAGCTGCTTCCCACACTCCAGAAAGCTTCATTTATAAGAGATAGCACCCAAAACCATGCTCAACTTTGTGAACCCATTGCAACCGTGTCATATCGCCCAGCTTCACCTTTTTGTTTGTGTTTTAAGCATCTCTGTAATCAGCTGCCAGATCTGCAGGCAGAGGGAAGGCCCTGAGGCCAAAGCAGAGCTGTGTTAGGTTCCTATATGGTTTTTAAAAAATTGACCCCAAAATATGCATAAATTGAATTGACAGCCCGGACCTCACTACATCACATCTCACTTTTGGTTGAGTTACCAAGAGAACTTCTGCTGATGTTTTTGTAAGTCTGATTATTTTAGCAAATTAAATCCACCTCATGTATTTTGCTGATTTTATTCAAGGAGTTTTCCAAATTATTAATAGACCTGGACTTTCTCTGGCATACACTGCGATGGCCTTTGGTGTCATTGCAACCCCAGAACAGGATTACTGAGAGACATCAGCAGAGCACCCACAAGGCGAAAGGTGCGATGGTTTGGAAGGGACCTAAGGGGTCAGAGGGAGCAGTGTGGAAGGAATAGTGCTGGAGCAGGTTCCATTTGCCTGGAAGCTTTACCACTGGATTTGCTGAGAGCTGTCAGGCCAGGGGTAAAGCCCAGTCCCAGCTGTAATGCAGATCTGCAAGCACCTCAGATACGCCTGTCATTTCATACTATGCCACATGTGGGTTCCCTTGTGGGATTCTGTCACAGCATCTGTCTGAATCAGTTGATTCATTTGAGTTTTTGTGCTCTAACCTAGCATTTATCAATATGCAGCTCATGCAAAGTTCCTCATTGTTATTTCATGGGGAAACAGCGTGGCACAAATTGGAAAAAATATCTTCCCTCCCTGTGCTGTTTGATGTTGTACAGCTGTTCCAGAGTTTTCCCTTTTCTGTATGTTTTTGCCTTTGTGTGATTTGGTCTGTGAAGTGTCAGTATTATTTTATTTTGCTTTTCAATAAAACATTTTCACTTTTGCATTTCAGTCCTTGTGCATTTCTCATTAAGTACCATCTTCCCATTCCGTCTGCAAAATGCTGTTAAAGAAAGATGATTGTGTGTAGTCCAAGCATCAAGATCATTTGGGGCACCTCCTTGGAAGGGGACATTCTCCTGGCTGTTTCATGCTGTGCCTGCAGAGGCATCTGAGGTACCAGGGCCATGCAAGCAGAAACACAATGACACACAGCATTCAAATGTCTCACAGCAGTGGACACACAGAGAAAATCTCTGATCTGAAGAGTGCTGGCTTGGCAATCACAAGACAAAGATGGGAAGGAAACATAATGTCTTTGCTATAGAGATCAAATCAGAATGTTGAACAGAAATCCTAGAAATCTGCCCAAACCACAAAAATCAAACTCTCAGGCTACTTTGCTCATCACCTTCCAGGTTCAGTCAGCTTCCCATTTTCTCATCCAAGGCACTTTCTTGCCTGTTTCCCTTGTTTGCCTGCCAGCAGGTAAGTTGAGAGAGAGCCCAGCACTTTCAGACCACTTGCAAAATTAATATTTGTGACAATCTATGGATTTGGGATCTAGGGGTATAGGCTCTATGACCATGATCCTTATAATCCTCTGTTCCATTTCTGGGGTGCATTAGGGGAGACACAAGTAAACCAATAAAAATATGCAGTGTCTTGTAAACATGTAGTAAAGGTGGAAGTTTTTTTAGTATAAAGCAGATAACGAAGAGTACTGAATCCCCAAGCCCCTGCAGTGTTATTGCTGCCTGTCCCATCCCGTGCTGTGTCACTGTGAGGGACCATCCTACCTGCACACTGTGGTGTCCACTCAGGATTTTTCGTGAGCTGGGTAAACATTGTAAACTGAACATCCCAAAGTATCCTGGTCAGCCAAGTCTAAATGCACCCCATTCTTAAAAATAAAACCTGTCTTTGGGAATTTGAGCATTTTCCCTGCAAAAAAAAAAGTAAAAAAAAAGAGTCTCAAAAAGTGTTGCAAATCCAAAATTGATAAAAGAAAACCAGCACTGTCACCTCAATCGAAACATCTCATTTCAGCAGCATCAGAGTCATTCACGTTAATTGAACCTGGGTTTTTTGAGCAGGCAGGTAGAATAGGTGACCTCCAAGGGGATGCTCCTGCTTACATTTTGCTGTGCTTCTGTGATTCCAGTTTCAAAAAGAAAGACCTTTCAAAACAGCAAAAGAGCTTTTTCTTTCACAAATGTTGAAGCCTGGCTGTTTTCAAAATAGATTTCAATCAGTTGTAGAAAAGTTTGAGTGAGGTCTGGACTCAGTAAATTGGAGACTGCTGCCAATCCTTTATGCCTTTGAAATAGGGTGGTAAAAATGTGTCATGGCAGTAAGTGACAATTCTGACAGAACTGACTACCTATCTATTCTGAAACTTTTGGTTTCAATGAATCAGTGTTTTCCTCTGTGTGTTGGGGGTAAAAATCCCACCCCCCCCAAAAAAACCCTCTCAAAATAATTTGATTTTAATTCCAGTATTTTGGCAAAGAACCAAACAGTGCCTCACTTTCTCCATTAGGATATTACTGTATGATTATTTTTCCTGTCTTGGTCTCCAAATAATCTAGTGACAATGAGTTTTACAGCTAGTCATACATATTTGAAAAGTATTGCTCCATACAATATTAAAATAAGGTGCACCCAGATGCAACATGGTGCGCCTTCTGCTGTGAGATAAGAGACAGCCAAGTGCTGGAAGAATAAGAGGCATTGCCATTGCAGGGAAGAAATAGTATTTTTATTCATATGAAAGACCAGTGTTCCACTGTCAGGCAGAGAGGGGAGTCTCCAGACTGTGGAAAGAAGGCTTTAGCAATGTGAAATGGAAAGGAAGCAGCAGGTAGCTCTTCTTCCCAGAACAGCTCTTTGCAAGACATTCCTAGAGGCAGATTTTTCCCTCTGAATGTGCAAGAGCTCTTTAATGATCCCCACCCTCCTTGAACACCAACTTGTCCTTGGATCCCCTGTCATCTCAGGCACCAGCACTCAGTAAGTGTGTGGGTTTTTAAAAATTTTTACAGTTACATTACTCAGCTTTTGTTAATTTGCTGAGTGCCACAGCCCCATAATTCGCACCCTTTCCACTGCTCACCCATTAGCCTCGACACCTTCAACATGCTTTCTGCATCCTAAGCCACAGGTAGAAATCCAAGGACATCCTTCAGGTTTGCTGCTTTTCAAAATTCATAATGAAAGAGATGCTGCTCTTGCCTGGCACCATTCCAGCTAAGCTTCTTGCTGAGCTTTACAACTTGCAATTAATCCCAAGAAATGCTTTGAAGGACAGTATTTCCACCCACCATGATGCCTAGGGGAACTCGTGGAGAGGTTTAAGGCTGACGTTTTTGCTTACTAGATTTGGAGATTTCCATTTCTAGATGAGAGAGCATGACAGGGAGGGAGGTGGGTCTTAGCCCCTGCAGTTTGAGCTGTGGAGGATGACATGGTTGCTTCACTTTGATCCACTGATGCAAAGGGCTGCTCAAGCTGTGGGCAGGTGGTTCCCAAGCAAGACCCACTCTTTATCAAATGCCTGCACTTCCCTGGGCAGGAGTGATGCTGTGCGGGGCAGAAGTCAGAGCACAGTCATGGTATATCCTGGCTTCTCATTTACCACTTCAGCCTTCTCAAAAACCCACTGCACAGCAAAAATGCTGCCAGCAGGAATGTGGGCAAATTGAAAGCCACATGGCTTGTGCCAGCTTTCCCTCTGTGGGAAGAGGGATCTGTGCAGGTATGCCACCAAACAGCTTCCTTAGCTTTTCTCTCCCCACTCCCTTCTCTTTGTGCACCCCAATTCCTCTGCCCTTGTACTCTTAGATACCACCGAAGCCGTGTTCGACTTCATCCAGAGAAGCCGCAGGATGATCGTGGTCCTGAGTCCTGATTACTTGACGGAGAAGAGCATCAGCCTCCTGGAGTTCAAGCTGGGCATCATGTGCCAGAACGCCATAGCCACCAAGCTCATCGTGGTGGAGTACAGGCCGCTGCAGTGCACTCACCCCAGCATCCTGCAGCTGAAGGAGTCTGTCTCCTTCGTCACCTGGAAGGGGGAGAAGTCCAAGCGCTCCGGCTCCCAGTTCTGGAAGGCGCTGCGGCTCGCCCTGCCCCTGCGCAGCCTGAGCGCCAGTGCTGGCTGGAATGAGAGCTGCTCCTCCCAGTCGGACATCAGCCTGGACCCCGTCCAGAGGAGAAGGAGCCGGTTGAAAGGGCAGCCGGACCCGCGGGGTGTCACGCCGGTGACTCTCACTCACGGAGGGACGGCCTCGGCCTCCGAGTCGAAGGCCAAACACCGAGCCAAGCACTTCCTGACGTGCCGGTGTTGCGGGACCTACTGCAAAGGCAGCAGCAGACTCAAGCACAAGCAGCAGGCTGTGGCTGAGCCCAGGTGGGACAGTCATCTCTGCAACCTGGGCTCGGGCAGGCCTCCGGCACAGGGGCTGCAGGGCAGGGGTCAGGCCGAGCCCCCACAGGCACAGGCCCCCGCGCTCGCCCTCTGCCATTACAGTGACCTGTCAAACAACAACGACTTCTACGTGCTCTAACCCAGGGGCTGAAGCGCTGCTGGTGCTGGCCCAGCCAGAGAAACTCACTGCAGCCTCCGACAGGATGTTTTCACCGTGTCACAGGCTGGCACGGTGCCATGAAGTGTCAGTGCCATGCCCGCATGGAGGACTGCAGCAATATCACTGCTGGTGACCTGACCCAGGGACCTGCAGCCGTGCACAGAGCAGCGGCTGGGGGCTTCCTGCCCGGGTGCTCCTCTTGAATTTAAATTGCAAAGCGGAGCTGAAAATACGTTTCTCTGGCGTTGCTTTTCCCACACCGTGGTTGTGTTTGCGGCAGGGCTGCTGCTGGGGCGGGGTGCGGGAGGGCAGGTCCCCAGCTGGGGCCCGGGAGGGAGGGAGCGGGGAGAAGCCATCGTGCTGGCAGTAACCCCTGGAGAAGGGGGAGCAAGCCTGCATTTTGCAAAGGCTAAGACATTGCTAATGAGGGTAATGGAAGCCCCTGCCACTGCAGTTATCCACTGTGGTCTAAAAGAACTTGCTCAAAAGTTTTAAGACAAGCCCTTTCTCTCTAAATAAAACTGATTTCTCTAACCTGCTGTTGTAAAAAGTGCCGTAGGAACTGGTAAATGCTGGAGCATTGTTCACGGGGCAGTGCCTGGGGATATGGTTTGCCCAAGCTGCCTGAGGTCCCCTACTGTTCCCAGAGCTTGCAGTGGGCTCCTGGGCTTGGTCCCTATCCCGGCTTCACCATATGATGAATTTATTCTGTCAGTTGAGTGGCCTTTCACGCAGCAGGAAAGAAAACCATTACAAATCTAGGGAAATATGATTGAAAAAATTCTCTGAGTAGTCAATGAGCTCAGGGATAGGAGCAAGACCTCAAATGTTCACAGAAAACCTCCGGCGCTGAAGCTGAGGGGTCAAAACTCAACCACACTTCCTTAAATAACCAAAAGAGCCTTTGAACAGTCTCCCTGGGGCTGCTGTTTCATCAGACTGTTGAGCTGGCTGTCAGCAGTGTTTCCCACTCTTCTCCTGCAACGAAAACTTCATTTGTCTCATTCCACTTTGTGTGAGGGCTTCTGTCCCCACCAAGGAAGGGTGCTAATCCTGGGAGTCAGCCGCTTGCCTTCAGCTGATGCTCTGGCATGACAGACCCAGTAATACACTGCATTTGTTTCTTTTCCCTGAGACAAAAAAAAGGTCTCCTTCACCTCTCTGGTCAGTCTAGTAACTGCCTATCAGGTTGACAAGTAATTATTTTTCTTCAGCCTTGAAAATATGATCTGAGCCCTTGGGGTACAGGGTCTGGTGGCCCCCAGGACTCTTATCTGATGGCCTCAGGTGAAATTGCTGGGGCTGTGAGGAAGGAGGGGGCCATGTCTCACCCATTTTAACAGTGCTGAAGTCCAGTTATAATTCACACATTACTTTCCTTCCCTCAGCAGACCCTCTTCCTCAGTATTGCCCTGACTTTTTTGATCCTTTCCCTCTGAGATCAAGCACAGCTGACAGCTCTCCTGTTACAAGTCTCTGTGAGCTGAATCCTAACAGCCTGCTGCAAGAGACTGAGAAATAAAAACCAAAAAAACCTGGTGCTGAGTCAATCTAAATAAAACAAGGGCAATAAATCCCTACCAGCTCATAGGAGTCAGAAATTCAGACTCGAGAAAACTCTCCAGGTGTGGATTTATCTCTAATTTCAAGCAGACACACGCTGTAAATTGCTCAGAAGTTTTGTCCATATGTGGCCATTCTCAGTGATCAGAGGAAAAGCAGGAATGAGATATTTGGAAAGCAAGCTGATACATTGCAGGATGCTTTGTGAGACATAATCAAAATACCATTAAATGGTTAAATGGTTCCAGTTGCTTACAATTAGATGTGGGATGGTACTGTCAGTGAGTCTGGTAGCGCTGAAAAATGCAGCTACAAAATATAAATAATTTGTAATCGATCAGCCTCCCGAGTCAACATATTTGTTATTTGTTGGCATTTAAACAGCTTTTATTTACAGACTTTGCCCTTTTTTGAGTGTGGTATTGTCTCGGTCGACTACAACAATGCAAAGATAGAGGAAACTACAGCTGGAGCTCCTCACAGATGTACAGAACGGGCAAATGCAGCCTTTTGGGGCAAACTGTCATCTCTTCATGAGGGAACAAATGCAAACTAGTAATGACCATTGCTTTTCCTGATGCTTCAACAGAGCTAGAGCAGTTTCACCACTTCCACCAATTTCCAACCCATCAAATGAACCCAGGGTCTTGGTTGCTCTCGTAACAAATACTGAGACATGGTGGATTCCAGCGTGTGGAGAGACTTTGCCCCCCAAGGCCAAGGTCCCAGAGCCCGAAGGCAAATCATGTTGGAGGGGATGTCTGAGCAAGGACGTGGGGAACAAATCCTAGAACCAATTTCCATTGTGTTTGTCTCTCATCCTAAGCAAGTTGTTAGAAATACCCTAAGTGCCAGCATGAGGTCCTGCTTTAGGACCAGAACAAACTCTTTGCAGAGTTGAATTTTGCCCTCTAAAAATCTGTTAAAATCGGTTCATGTCCCATCTGATACTGAGTGGTGCAGATGGACTGCAATCACTGCTCTCTTCTCTGGTACCCGTGAATTTGTATATAAAAACGTAATTATTTTCAAAGTTAACAGGCAGCACAGTATTACAACCCCTTCACCCCACACAGTTGTCTCAAAAGAACAGTTCAGGAGGAGCAGAGTTAGTATATATGTAGAATTTCTACTATATCCTAATATAAAAACATTCATACAGTGTTGAATATCCTACCTATGGCTTGCAAGGGTAGAAGGCTACCAGGTCATGATGTGCAGAGCCATTTGTACCATATATCCACTGCTACCTAGATGTTTTTAAACTGTGGAAGGCTGGTGATGTCATGAAGACACTGAACATGGGTAAGTAAACAGTCAGGGGACACAGGCAAGTCACTTAGTCCATCTCAACACCAACCTGTCTTCACTTTAGTGACTGCAAAGTTCTGGTATCTAGGAGGTCTCTCCCTAACAAGTGCCACTGGACAAACCAATAATGGGCTGCTCCTCACATCTGAAATATTGGATGAATCACTAACCTGCGAGAACTAAAAGAAACTCTATAACATCAAACAGATTTTTATTCTCATCTGTTACAGTAGATGCTGATCTCAGAGCATCTGATCTAAGTGTATTTATAGCAGACATTTTCCCAAACAATGACAAGATTGTGAAGGAACCAACAGATGCCAGAAATAGGGAAAAATGCTTCAAACCTTTAATCCTTGCTCCACATTTATATGTTTTCTCCCATGGCTGATTCACCACCAGTACCTGTGAAGGGCAGCACCACCTCGGGAGAGTGTTTACCCTGTGTGACTATACTGTTGCTTAAGACTATAACCCAGAGCCATGTCAAGCAGAGGAGGGGAGACCATATGAGGATGCATAGGGGGATATAGGTGCTCCCTACTCACCACCCAGGCATTTGGCCTCAGCTGGCATTCAGGAAAATGTGGTGCTGTTCTGGAAATTCACAAGTTGACACACTATGGACCAAGCAGGGAAAAACACGAATGACCCTGCAGCTACCTGCCCAAATCCATGTGAAAGAGGTGCCAGGGTTTGACTCTTGTTCACATGGGTGTTCACGCTGGGTATCATCTCTGGCCATGCTGGGGAAAGGCTGCAGCTCTAAAATGACATCATAAATGCACCACGCAGGCTCCCTTTGCAAAGATGTTAATGACACACAGAGATGCTGCAGAATGGTTTACAGAAGAATATGACTTGAATTCTTCATAGTACCAGACATGGTAATGGCCAGAAATCAGGGGACACAACATTTACACTGATATGCCTCTAATCAGGCTAATGATTTGTGCTTTACTAAAGTGAATCTGCCACAAAGTCATTTGGCTTGGAAACATCAAGGAGTTTTCCAACTCATCGGTATTTGTTCAAGTGAATAATCAGCCTCACCCTTAATATCGTGCCTGATTGTTGTGTAACCTGGGTTTTGCTTCCAGATGGGGTGCTGGTTCTATTCCTCTGCTGCAGCAAAGAGATTTTCTGGGTATTTTTCTGTCTGTGGGGGTATTTGCACACTATTGCCAAATCATCTGACAATCCATTGCCCATGAAAGGGTTATTCACAAATTTTCCAGAAGGTTTTCTTCCTTTTCTTTGCTATTTAATAATTTTCAGACTGTGAGTGGCAAAGATGCCTCTCCTGTTGCCTGGGCTGCACAAGGAGCGAAGCCCCTGACCCGCAGTTATTCACTGCTTCCCACTGCCTCTCTTCCTCATCCCGCTACATCTCAGTGGGAAACCGGACTTCATTGCTTGTCCCTTCCAACACCTTTCCCAAGGAGGTGTTATGGCTGAGGTGCCTTCCAGCACTCCACTGGCATGATCTTAGATGAATTTTTTTGTTACAGTGCTCTGTGCCTGCTTGGGGCTAGTTCATCAGGCAAGGCAGATCACGTTGCATGCTTGGTGAAGCGGGAAACAGCGATGACAGGCAATTCTTGTTCCATCTGCCATGGTTATTAGCAAATGATGTTTTATTTATCTCCAGATCAGCCACGAAGACACTGACTCCCTTCAGAAACATGTTCAATAACGAGTTCTTACCTTCTGAGATCTATAGGTTAATGGATGAAGAACCAAAACCCTGCTATTAATGTGTGCAGGGTGATGCTTACAAAACATTACCACATCTATGTACCCACAGTTACCAGCCAAGCTGGAAGTACTATTGATGGAAAAAGGTCATTTGGGAATATCTGCTCCCATGTTCACTGGCTACTATTAATTACAGTGACACCTTGAAATTCCATATGTGGGCAGTTCCATATTGACCAGTCTGGGAATGAGCCTGCAGTGAACTATACAGATTCACAAAGAATTCGAGTTTTCCATTCACAGTAAATCCCATTACTTTGATTTTATTTTTTTTTCTCTTCTCCTATCCTCAAACAGAATAAAATCAGCACAAGATGACATAAAAATTTTCCATGAAAATGGAAAACGTGTGATTCCCATTTAAAATTAGATTTTCTTAAACATAAACATGTTTTGAAAAGTTTTTAAACAAAGCTCAAAATGTGCTATACTGAGAGTGTCAAAATCAGTCTGGTATTTCACTTCTGTTTTGCTCAAAGCACGCTTTGTTAAGACTACTGACTTTTAAAATATTTCAACTTAAATGAAAACAGCATTTTCCTTTGAAAAGCAGCTTTCATTATAAACACATCAGATCTTCACTGGTTATCAAACTTGCCCTTTTCTTCATATTGGCCCAGCACTCTCAGTTTTCAGTATTTGCAGTTTCCCAGTCTGCTAAGATTTATTAAAGAATTAGGTCAGTGATGCCATGAGCTCCCCAACCAGCCCTCTAGCAATTGAAAAGCCTTGAACTGTATTCTTACAGCTTGCTGGAAAAAAGTCAACATGTTTGCATATCAGATTGTATCAGCTCCTCAAATCTCACTCATGTTTGTGTATCAGGTCCAAGAACTTGGCTGTGGATAATACCTTACTAGCTCTCTCCTCTGTACATTGCCAACACAAACGAGGATGTCTCTGGAGACAGCAATCCATGCCTTCTGCTTTGCCCTCCCTCTTTCCGTGCACACTGTTGCCAGTGAAAGAAACTCCTGCTCCATTCATGCTTACATTTTAATTGTGTGCTCCTTTCTGGAGGCAGGCAAGAGTAACATCTATCATTTTGCTTCACATCTCTGCCTCGAAAGCATCTGCTCCATTTGGGGATGCAGGAGAGAGCAGCTGCTGGCTCCCCTTCAGTATCAGCCTCCCTGGCACACGTTCATTTACCTGCATTTAACATCAGACAGCATTTCAAACTCACTCACTATCCCCTTCAGATTTACATACATGAAAAAACCCCACCCCAAACCAACCAACAAATATCTGGCATTTTTCCCAAACAACAGTTTTTGCCCATTTGACACAAAGCTGGACCTGAAGAAAAATGAGGGTATCTGGGCTATGTCAACACCTAGCTACTACCCAACTCCTCAAATAGCCATCAGACCCCTTACAGGGCTGCTCTGTTAGTGCTGAGTCCTATTTTTCTGCTTGGCTTTGTGCTCCTTTTTCCCTTGAGGTCTTCAAGGCTACAGTTTAATAAATGCCCGTAGCAGGATCCATGCATATCACCAATTTTAAGTATTTATTATTGTTTCTTTTGGGGTTTAGGAAAAAAGAGCTAAGGAACTGGGCTGTTACCCTTTCCCTGGGGACACCTTGCACTTCTGTTTATTTTTGTTGTTATCAGTGAGCCAGACCTCTCCCACACACAGCCTCTCACTCTTGCCAAGCTCCTACACACAGACATAATTGGGAAGATGCCCAGAGCTCACTCCAAACTTAATGCTTTGCTCAGTCCAGCTCAACTGCTTGCAATTCTTCTTACATGAATTTTATGCCAAGGCAGGACCCAAGGTCACCACTTTGTAAACTGGATCAAGATGATTTAGCTTCCCATCCTCATTTCTAATTTAGCTACCCCTCTGTCTTGCCTGTCTTAATCTGAAGCTTCCTGATAACCATTGCCATGCACACAAGCAGCATCCAAAGATTTCCAGCTGCTCTGCACACCAGCCTGACTATTAGAGGGAGACGGACTCAGCAGGCGGCTGGAACTCACCATCTGGCTGTACTCCATCCTAACCTGCTTGCTTGCTTTCTCTCACTCATTCCTTTCAGAAGTACAGCAGCTTATGCCCTGCCTTTACACCCCTGTGCTCCATCAGTATCTGGACAACTCAGTCTCCAGCATATTCTTCCTCTCCCTCCTCCATGGGTAAGTGCCCAGCATGTGCCAGGTGCTACGCAGATGTCAGGAGACACCTTCTTCTCTAAGGGGCTCCAGCCTTATTTTGTTCAGTCCCAGCTGTCTGACAGCAAATTTCCTCAAGGGACACTAAGTTTGTTCAGTTTGGCCTTGCTTCCAGTGCGGAGGTCGTCACAAGAGATGCTTTGCAGCACTGACTTCATCAGCAAGCGTGGTCCAAGTCTGCGTGCAGACATCTGTCTGCCAGTTACCAGCAAAATGCTGGAGCATCCAGCCTGGAGCAGCCTGCAGGGTGTCACCTCCTGTCACTGGCTGTTTCAGCTGGGTGAGTGACTTAAATTTAGTCTCTAGTAGGTGATCTTATGAAAGGATATGGACCAAGGAAAGATATGGCAGAGAAAGTAGATCACGTTGTTCTATTTAAAAAAAAAAAAAAAAGTATTCATCCTGGCATTTTCAGTTGTACTTTTATTTTTGATAGGGCTATTTTTCTTCTTTCTTTTTTTCTCTTTTTTTTAATGCTGTACTTGGCAGGCAAATAGCAGCTCTCCATTATACTACTACAAAGTGAAAGTGTCACCACTCATTTCACAGACTAAATGCAACCTTTACTATTCTCTGTTTAGCCAACGCTTTTACAGAAACACTGGAATAAGGAGAGAATTGCCCAAAAGCAAGCTCTAGGGCTATTGTTGAGAATTCCTGACTGCCTGGCTGACATCTTGTCAGCATTCCCCATTGTCACCTTTATCACTCAGTTGGACTGGCTACTTCATTATTTGATTTTTCTTGCTTTCCTCTCAGGTTCACATTTGGCCTTTCTTTTTAAGTATCTCGTGCTGCAACCTCCCCCCTATTGTAACTAGGAAAAGTTTGAAGCTCTTGCTACCTCTCATTCCTGGCTGCAAAAGCAGAGCAGACTGGATTCATATTCTACTAGTTACATTAATATTTTCTTTCATTTTTGAAAGATAGAAAGCACAAAATAAGTAAGTAACATTGCTAGCAGGTGGCAGGAAAAACCTTTGCAACAAGTCCCTCATGCAACAATTCCTTTACTGCCTCAAGCAACTCCCTTCAGGTCACCCCATTAAATAATCAGTCAATGTTTATTTGTCACATCAGCTGTGTCTGAGGAATACAGCTAGGCAAGCAAACCCTCACAGAAATGACTGAGAAGTGGGGCTGGCTTGAGAGATATTACCAGGAGGTCACCACAGATCACTTTTCCTGTAGATCGCTATGGTAAAGTATGACTTATTATGTCCCTTGAGAAAAGGCCCTGAAAGGTGGATATCTGAGTGCTTCCAGATACCTTAGTCTAGCTAATTGCCCCTGGTTACATACAGACTTCATAGCAGAGAGAGAAATTTTTGCATCCATTAAGCTCAGTTTGTTCAGTTGAAATATGACTTCTGTGTTGTCTGGATGGAAAAACCGAAGGCAAATGTGCTGCTGCTTCCCTGACAATTTCAGAACAAGCTCCCTTGAGTTTTGGGGTCCAGAATCCCAGGAGTTGCAGAGCTGACTAGACAAGATTGCTCTCTCACACATCCTCATATCTTATAGCATGGCAAGTGGATGTTTTAATTAGTGAGCTTAATAGTCTTCAGTGTTCTTGCTCCCTCTCCAGGTTTTTGTGAAGTTAACCCTATTTATGAAGTTCCCCTTCAGTAGCAGTTGCAATGCACAGCTATTCTGGACAATCCCAGCCTGGATCAATCCAGACCATTGTTTTTCCCTCTTGATCCCCTCCTCCCATCTTTTTACTACTCCTTCTCTCCTGACCTGTTTGGTGTTGAAGAGACACACACAGAATCTTGTGAAAGCCTGACATTGTGTTCATGACTTGCTCTGCACAGAAGTAGTCAGAAAATCAGTAATGCTCAATACATGGAACCCATAACCAGTGTGCACCTTCCCCACTGTGCCCTCAGCTGTAGCCAGTACGGGCTGTTTGACACACTGCCAGGGTATCACACTTGCCTGAAGTGCCTCTGGGGTGGGGGAAAAATATGAATAGATTATTTTGTCCTCTTCTGCATTTTCAGGGATGTTTGGGCTCCTTATGTATGGATTCATATATGAGAGTGAAGGGTTCATTTTTTTTTCCCTTGTAACTGGAGTCTTCCAGCAACTGTGCTTCCCCATTAACCCTTGCTATGTTTGCTATCATCTATACAGATTAGTGGTGTTTTCTACAGATGGAGTCAGACAGGGCCCTTCAGGTACAGAATAAAAAGCAGGTTATCCCCACGGGGAATACAACCAGCAGCTCCCTCTGCCTTAAGCACATCAGAAAGGTCAGCAGATTCCTGGGAAGGCATAGGATGGCAGCAGGGTTTTGTCTGGGAATCATCCTGCTCAGAGCACTTCTGCTGGCATCCCCCTCTCGCGGGCACTGGGTTCATTCATATTTCTGGCACAGGACAGCTCGCCTTGCCACTCTGATAAGGCAGCTCTTCAGAGACATCTTGCTTGCTCTGCACACTCCTGGTGGAGGCGTCAGCTCCGGCCGCGTTATCGTGTGCATCAGGAGTGCTGTGATATTTGCTCTGTGCTCCCGATGGGAGCTCTGCTAGCTTCCCCCACCTACTTCACACAGAGATACACACACTTCAAGCTGTCCAGTGTATTTCAAGAGAGCAGAAAGTATTTGCTAAAAATATTTATGCAGAAGTTATTTATGGCCTGGCCCACATCAACCCCGTGGCAGCCGTTACACAACACGGCACAAAGGAGCCCTTATCTGGAGGAGCACACAGCCAGTTTTGCAGCCCACAAGTCACCGAGAAGCAATTCTACTGACTTTTCAATCAAATCGGGAACTTGAGGCCTGGATGTTCAATTTAGATGTCAAGTCTTGTCAAGCAGGCCGTGCCAAGCTGCTTTCTCATGTCTCCCAATTTGAAGGGGACTCTGGTAGAGGGGATCAGAAAACACTGCACCACTTCAAAGAATGGCAGCTTTTTCTCAAAAGGCTGAAGGTAGGCAAAGCAGGTCTCTTTAGCTGGAATTTAGTTTAAGATGAGAATTATTTTCTCTCTCTGCTTGCTGTAGAAAACATCTCAATAGCCTATAGAAGGGGAAGGAGACCTACCCCTTGGCTGACACTGGGCACGTACCCACAAGGCTGGGCACAGAAATTGGACTGGTCCACAAACGCACTCCACTGCTAGAGTGAGTATTTAGCCAAGGTGGCTTTTGGTTGAAACGCTAATAAAGGTATGGGGAGTTTAAAAAGCCCCTAATTTTTAAAAAAACTACTCAGAATTCAGTGTGAGGGAGATCCAGCCTTTTGTCGTGGACTATCTCCACCTTTATATAGCTTCTTTTTTTGACTACCTTTATGATCCGCAATGGCCTCACAGGTGCTGATCTTTAAAGCTCTGTACTAAAACTCCCAGCCTCACCTATTATGGTGGGGATGTGAGAGGTGAGCTTATGCAGGTAAGAAAGCAGAAGATGCTCTCAATATAATGAAACTGGTGGGATGCAAATGTACTAGAGGAATAACAGGAATATCAGCACTTCCCTGCCCAGCTGCTCAGTATCAGTGCCATGAGTTAGAAGTGATTACAGCATAAGTCCTCAATTAAGTTACAAGATGGCAGAGGGGAAAATGCACTGAAAGGCAGGATCTCAAGTTAGGATGGCACACATTGGTTCCCCCCTCTCCAGCAGGTCACTAACCTTCTCAGGGAATTCAGGGTGGTTCGACACACTTCTTTTCACCAAATCCCTGGTGGCAGGCCCTTATGGTTTCATTACCCATTCAGTACTAATGATGGGATGCTCTGTAACAACTCACATGTCCTGCATCTTGAAAGACTAATCCTCAGAGCCCCTCTTTGCCCTCTTTTTAAGGTAGAGTATTTTGCTTGCCCTTTTCCATTCCTTTGAGACCTCTGCTGTCATCTTTGCATCCTTGAATGCAATCACTAATGGTTCAGAGGTTTAATTAAGCTAATTCTTTCTATAAGCACTCTAGGGGGAATTTCAGCAGCCCTTGCCAGCTTGAATGCATGGAGTTTTTTAAAGTCTGGATATTTCTTGAAATCATTCTTTCATTATGCTCCTTCAGAGGAACCTATTCCTTTAATACAATTAACCCTGTTAGAACTTACTTCTTTGTGAAAAATAGAACAGAATTCATTTTGAGTCCTTCAGTTTTTTTCACCTGTTTGTTCTTTTCTCCCACAAAGCAGTAGGTCAGTAGCATGTTTTGTCACAGCCTATTCCTCTTTCCCTTGCACCTCCAGCTCCCTCCTTTTGGATGACCAGGCCAAAGTGTTGCCTTCTCAGCACTCTCCTAAAAAAAGGGACACAAAGAAACCTTCAGAGTCAGAGAATCAGGTGGGATGTACATGCTGATAACATCGGTCTGCTCTTGGGAAAACCTTCATGGAACTGCAAGACTTTCTCAGCAGCACTTGGGTACAGGTTCCCAGGCTGAGGGGAATGGCATCCTTGGAGCTCCCACCAAGGACTCTCATGCTGCCTCAGCTGTGTCCAAGTCCACCCTGCAGCTCTGCAGAGCTGGAACTGCCTGGCAGTACTCATGTTTTTGCCACCAAGGACACATCTCTACAGGAAATGGACATGAAAGTGGCTCACTTAGGTACAAATACGGGAACTCAGAGGTGAACTACTTCTGATTAACTCTTTCTATTGCTTCCTGAAATTCCTGAGTTGTTCTGCAGGATGGCTATCAGCTGTCACTGTTCAGAAAAGAGCTACACTTTTTTTTTTCCCCCTGATGCTTTTTCTACCTCTTGGCATTGTCAAGAAGACCTAAGAACTCTGATCCATGAAAATCAAGTGATTCCATTCTACTTTTCCAGGTCTGAATCAGTTATAAGCTACTAAGATCAGTAGCAAACTAACATGCAATAACAAACTCTGTGCAAGAGACTATCAAATATCTGCTGCTGTGGTTTTCCTTCCTCTGAAGCACTTGGTTATTATCAGAAGCAAGATCTTGAACGCTTGGTAATGGAATAGACACACCTACGTGTCTAAAGGGTCAAAACCCAGGAAGTAATTTTTAAAGGCCTCAAAATCATTGTTTTAGCCTATCAGCATTTTCCAGCTGATCTGATTTTCGAAGGACTGTCTGAATTAATGTTTAGTCCTGTGGGATGGTAAAGCCAAGCATGGATATACAGCTGCATGTGCTGCAGATGACTGTGAATGCAGGTAAACAGTTTGCCCATGTCTTACAGATGCCTTTTGGGTGTACCCAACCTGATTTTAAAATCAACTTGTCAAGAGCTGGACGATGCTTGAAGGTACTTCACCTCTCTCCAGGCCATCTGGTGGCTGCTGGGGGAAGGAGCTTTCAGACAGGAACACAGAATTTATACAATAGCTCATCTTTTGGGATGCAGGCATTGCACGTAATGGTTATTCTTGGAGTAATAAAGTTAAAAATCAGCTAAGACCACTCTTAATCATCTACTGGCGTGAATCAAGCCACCAAATCCATGCTAGAGCCCAGGATAGACATGGGTCAGCAGAATTTGGGTAGCTGTAGCCTAAAAAAGCTCAACAGAAAACTATTTGTGAAAGTGATTTTGGCATAGAAAAACACAGAAAAGCAGCATCCTTAAAAAACCACAGATGCTAATGTGAAGTTCTGGGTGCCCAGTACAGACATGGAGCTGACAGCCAAACAGTGGTTTCAAACATGATTACAGACTTCGTGTGAGTCTCTCCCAGTTTATTCCAAATCCTGCAATATGTCCAAGTGATTTAACAACCCAAGCCTAACATTTTTCCTCTACCAACAGTATCCTGGCTGGTGACACAGCTTTGCAAAAAATCCTATTTAGGACTGAGTTCTTAGGCACAACTGTAGGTATTATAATAGTCTAACAAAATATGTGTGGAAATCAGTGACTGAGCAAGCCATCTAATGCAGACTCTCCTCTTTCATTCACAGATTAGCTGGGATGGACTTTTTTTTTGTTCTTGTTGTGTTTTGTGTGTTGGGTTTTTTTCCTCACTCTAGTCAGTGGTGTGAGAGAATGGCTTCCAGCCTGCCTGAAAGATTCCTGTCAGTCAACCTTTGCATAAAAGCTCAAGGCTATTTCTGGGCTTAAGTTTTCTGTTAAAATTCATTTATGGTCCCCAGGCTTTTTTTGTTTAGTGAACATTAGTACACAAAATGTCTCTCTTGTCTGAGTATTTGGGGAAACACTAATATCAAAACATCTAGACTGAATATGAGTTTCTGTAAAGTAATTTATATATAAAAACACAGAAAAGTATTTTTAAATCACATGATAATAATCCTATTTTCTGGTCACAAAAACTGGCTGAATGAGAATTTCCAAATGGAAGTTTGATTTCTTTTAATTTCTGTGATACTAAGGAATTTAACTCCATTTGCATTCTTGGATTGTCTTGGGTTGTATCAAAAGTATCTCTAATATAGCAAAGACAGACTAGCATTTTCAAAATTGAAGATGGTAGCATTTATTCTTAAGTTTAAAGGAAAAGTTTTCTGGATGGTGTTTTCTATGAGTTTGCTTTCCATAGAGCACAGCAATTGCAAAAATTTAGATATCTATTCTAATCCCTCTCTTCCCTTGCTACTCTTTCAACAAAGATCAGTGTTGTTATTTTTCAAAAAAAGAACTCTTTTAATGGTCACTTACACAGACCACAGCTCGCAAAGTCTATGACCCCATAGATCACAAAATATGAACTTATGTTCTGATGAATTGTCAATTGTTTGCAAAGAGTTTGTAGGCAACATGGCTTTGGAAAGGAATTTGGAGCAACTATTTTTGCTTCCATTATTCATCCATTCCTTTTTCCCCCAAATAGTCTCTTTTCAGTTCCAAGGCATGTGCAGACTAGAAATAGCATCAGCCCTGGGGGATTTTCCTTTACCAATCCCTTGGACATTCATTTCCCGATTTAGGGTGTCTGTTCTCAACTTTTCAGAATAGCATCTCCTTCCCTTGCTCCATCCTGCATGGACAGCAGGGACAGGCTGCCTCGGGAGAGGGATACTCTCAATTGGGCCAAGCAAAGTCAGAACAACCCCACAGCTTGTCTCCCAGCCAGCAGATGTAGCTGGACCTGAATTTTGTCGATGGGAATAGATGGTGCAAACTTTCCTGGTTTATGCTTAATAGTCACTAGAGGGCAAAGCAGGTCTAAGGCAAACCTGCAACCCACAAGAGAGGATCCCTGGCTCTTGCCTTTGTCTCATGAGGCTGTGGTGTGGTTCTGTCTGCCGGGATAGAGCTGGACAGTCCCAGCCTGATTGCTGATTTATCTGGTTTGGGACATACTCAAGTTTGCCCAGAGACTGCAATTCTCGAGTGTTTCTGGTTTTGGACACAGTGTTGGAATCTATGACATTGTTTTGCTTATATAAAAGCATCTTGTAAGGTGAAGGCCCTTGTGGTGCAGCATCCATCCAGTCATGCATCTTGCTACCAGGAGATGCCAAGGGTAAAATACATTGAGCTGTTTTCCCTAGAATGTCCTCCCAGCCAACTGTGGCTTAGATAATTCAGGATGCAGAGCTCAGACCTTTGTAGATAACATATAGTTTTCATCTTTAATTTCTGATTACTTTTTGCATCCCAGTAGCCCTTAGGTATTTACAGCGCTCTTGCACTGAAGGTTCAAGGTTTACCTGGCACTGTGTGAAAAAAAACCCTTCTTTGGACTCTCTTGAACATGCTGCCTGATTGCTTCACACCATGTCCCCCCAGGCTGATATCAGAAGCATGAAGCTGCAGCCACCTTTTCATCCTCAGGAAGCCCATCGTGATTAAAGTAGTTGTGCCATGTTCTCACCTATTTTTTTCTCATCTAGGGTGAAAATTCCTAATGTATGCAGTGGTTTGGACATTGATTAAGTCATCCATCTTGCATGGATGCAGATCAGGAATCACCCCTGAAAGGCAGTATGAAGCTAACCAGGGAAAATTTGACTGAGATAGCATAGGAGGACCTTTGGAGAGCAAAACCTAGAGATGACAAATCTGAGGCAACAGAACAATTTTCTTGGCATGGCTGAAGCCTCAACATATTGTAAAAACCCACCTAAGCCAGGATAACAGAACATGCCAATGAAGATTTAAGTTTCTCATGTGTAGGGGTAAAATCTGTTGACTTTGTTCCAAAAGTAAGCAGTTTTCAGGTTGGTGTTTTCATGTTTCATGTTGGCACTAAAAGGCCTTTGGGGAGTGCTTGTGCAGCAAGAAGCCCTGACTCTTTCAACTTGAGACTTATGCTGAACTTCCTGATTCTCAGCATCTTGGTGAATATTAAGACTTCTGAAATTAAAAGCAGGTGTGTTCTGGTGTTTCAAAAATAAATGTTGGTCTTCAGGATCTGCTGCCTGAAATATACTTCAAAGTGTTCCAAATTTGGGTGAAACACTTAAAAACACCTTCCACTGCTTTCACAGGCCTGGAACCTCACTTTTCAACCAATTTGGCTGGAATTTTTCGAGTACCAAGATTAAATGTCTTGCAATGTCTGCAGCCAGTCTCCTTCACACTATGCTCTGCCACTCTCGAAGTCCCGCTCACGCGGGGAGCGGAGGCCGCTGCACGGCAGGGACAGTTTGGCTGTCGGCACAAGCACCTGGTGCCACAGAGGTGGATTGAGCCCCACACGGAAAGAGCCTTCCCTGAGCTGGCAAGGGATTCCATATGAGCAGCAAGGTTTCCCTTTCCAGAGTGCCAGCGTGTTTTTATCCTGTGCAGGAAAGGCTTTTCAGTCCATAGATGAGATGGCAAGTCAGCTCATAAACAGCACCTCAGGCAAGTCAGTGCTCCCAATCCCGAGCCAAAATCAACAAAGCCTATGCTCAGGCCTGGCTGCTGAGAAATGATAATTGCTTTTTGAGTGTGGACATGTCCTACACTGAACCATTTAGCTGAGATCTTCTATTACCCTGAAATGAGCAGAAATGGTCAGGGAGGTCTATGGCAACCCAAAGGAGGTTGGAAAGGCCAGGATTTTCCAGTCAGTGGGATCACAGATTTGCACCAGCGGGTACCCAGCTCCACTTGTCACTCTTGGCAGAGACTGTTGAAGCAGCTGTGAGCAGCACACATGATGCAGAGTGGGGCCATAGCATGCAGGATCTGAGCCCCTGGCTGGAGCTACCGTGCTTTTGGGAAAGACCAGTTCTCCCAGCTCACACTGAGAGTCCCGTGAAAGCCAGTGGGAGGATGCATTTTGTGTTGATGTATCTATGTTTGATGTTACTGCAGGAAGGACAAGGATCTAAGACTTGATGTTTTTACTTTTACCCATGTAAAATGAGGTAGCTGAACACCTAGCCTGGACTTTTTGTTTGCAAAGCAGCCACAGCCCATACTGAGCACAGGGATAATTGTAAGTTCTCATCACTTCTGGAAAATGGGCCATTAAATAGGTCATTAAGTATAGCATTAGCTGCCTCATTTCAGCCACGCAGGCTGAAGAAATTTGGCTGTTGCAAGGCAAACAGAGGCTCAGATGAGCTCTGGATGCAGGCTGACTGGCCATGCTGTTGTCTCCTGCTGCACCACCACAGCACAGGCAATCTGGGAGCCTTCAAACACGTGCCATGAAGTCCACATTGTCATTTAATAACCCCCTTTCCCAGGGGAAACGAAAGCTTTCCTGAAACCGTGTTCCGAGAACATGGAGGAGATCCACAGCCCCACAGGACCTCTGAAAGTGGCAATCAGAGTTTTACACTTTTAGATCATTGACTCATGCCTAGTTCAGGTTGGAAGGTCATTCAAACAGTAGCTCTTGGTATCCTGCTGTGGAATGAGCTGACTTTTGTCCCTTTAGGAACCTGTTTGCCCACAGGAGAAGGCCCCTAGGATACCCCATGTAAGTGGTCTCCTGTGAGCACAGGGACGGCTGTGCCACCTCAGTCCAAAGGTCCAGCTATCCCAATGTGCTGTATCTGGCAGTGACCAAAGCAACCCATGGGAAAACTTGGCACGGACATATGACTCTCCCAAATGCAACTACTTGCTGTTTAGGAAGGGTCAGAGCCAGGAGGAGTTTCTCTGTTTTTAGCAACTCTCTACATTTCTATTTCGGGAGGTATCTCTGTCCTCCTCCTTCTCACATAGACTTGTTGCATCCACAGCATCCTTAGGCAGGAACAAATCAATCTGAGAAGTGAATTGCAGAGAATAGATATGAAGAACAGTTGGAAGCAGCATGAGAAAGCAGCGAGCCAGCTTTCCTCTGGCTCAATTCCTCCTCGATGCAGCTGTAAGGAGGCCTTTTCCCAAAACGCTGAGTCTTTGCCACAGCTTTGGATTTGCTGAACCAGTTGGTGAAGAATCAGGAACACCCAGGAAAAAATATTAGTAAGGTACTCAGCTTGAATGTGAGCAAAATAAGCCAACTGTGGGACTACGGGACGACCCCACCCAAACCCGCACGTGTTCTATAGGTCCCGGAAACAAACCCGAAGGCTCAAATAGCATCATTGTGCTACAGTGAGCTCTCTTTTTAGAAACATTTAATGATAAATGTTTAAACAGCTGCCCTCATAGTATTCAGGGAAGGAGAGTGGTAAGGCATTCTCTTGTATTAAAGCCACAACTGGATTTTGGCCAGAGCTGAGGAATTTGTAGGTGACACGAGTACATTTTTCATGCATTTTGCTGAATCCCCTGCATGGCGTAACTTTCTCCGTGGGAGATTTAGCCAAACAGTCTGAAGAAAAGAAAGAAATGTGGACAAACCAGCTTCTGTGATTTATTGCCTCAAAGCCATTCAGGAGAGGTTGTCCCAGCTGGTCATAAACGACTTATTTCCTACTTCAGTGGAGGGGAAGAAGGGTACTGGATGCACATTTTGCCCAGATAGAGATCTCTATTCTTTAATTTATCTCACACACTTAGGACAAATGAATAGTAGTGTTGATTTTATCTCATGCTTAATTTCTTGTTTTGTTTTTTATTATTTTCCCAGTCCTCTTGCCCCTCTCTTTTTCTTCCCTTCACTCCCTCCAGGATGGGAAGTTTTTTACATTAGCTTTATATGCAGCTGGAGGATTGATAAAACTCCTAAATTGGCAACCTTAGTAACCACAATGCCTCATCTGGTGTGATTCCAGAGAATACAAATACTCGAGGAATGTTGAGTCCTTATGTTTTTCCTTTTAGTACTACTAACTGTGTTTTTCTTCCTAAATATCAATTGAGATTACAGATCCATTGATTAAAACCATTGTGAATCCCCTAGTATGTGTCTGCACTAGTGATTCAGTTCACATCAGGAGGTCTTTGTAGAAGTGGTTTGGTTTGCATTGTGGTGCCATCTTAAGGATGCTTGAATTACTGTCCTTTCAAAGGAACTTATCTGGAATATGTGCTTCCCTAATCCACTCCAGGCACTGCTGGGAAATCAGTCCCTAGAACCAGGCTGTGGATGGCATGAATTAAAAAAGAGGAGAAAAACCAAACGACAAAACCCCAAACAATAAAACCATGAAATGCCTTTACTGTGAATGTCAAGTGCTCAGCAAAAATCTTCCTGGTCCTTGGCCTGCTCCTCTTAGTTCATCCTATTTGCTAATGCAAGCATAGTCTTAGAAAATCCACAGATGACCCTCAGTGAATTTGAAAGCTTCATGGCTAAGCACTTCCAGCATAACCGTAAAGCAGCTGTACAAAATTAAAGGAGTCCAGCTGTGTTGTGTGTTACCTGTCTGCCTGCAAACTGTGTGAAATGCAGCTTTTTCTCTTGTCCAAAATATCAGTGTTCCTTTTTTATTTCCATGTAAATAAAATTCTTATTTCTACAATATATTGAATTGTTGGGGCTGGGAAACCCTGTTGTTGGAAAGAGGGTAAATCTGTGATTCCTCTGATGGACCTGTATCTGCTATGGGACTTCAAGAGCAGCTTTGCATTGTACAAAATTCCATGTCAGAATATTTTCCACATGTCTAGAAACCCATCTATCATCAAGATATCCTTCCTTTGGGGTGTGATCCTGCCCACCTGCAGCACCAGCATCCCAGCACTGCTGATGGCTTGTCCTTCAGCCGTGGGGACAACAACCCACTGAGCATCACACAAGTGCAAATCCCCACATCCCACAACCTTCCTTTCTGCTGCCCCTTGAGATGACTCTAATTAAATCCCTCATTCGTCAGAGCTGCCCAAGATGCAGTAACTGCAGCGTTACAGGGGCAGAGGGTGCAGCGTGGGGCAGGTTGTACTGGTGGGAATGGGATTAAGTGTCCCTCATCATTGCTCGTGTGTCTGTGCACCCCATGCTCCGACCTGACTGTGAGCAGTTCGCTTTTTTCTGGTGACAAATAAATGAAATCAAATCAACTGAGACTGATTCTTTTGAAAAGGGAGAGAAGGGAAAGCAAGTGGCATAGCCTGATACACACCTGATCCTCACAAAGCTGCTGTGCAGGCACGCAGTGATTGCCAAGCAGCGTGTCCTGCTTCAAGCTGAGTCAGAGGATGTGAAGGGCAAAAAGCAGAGGCTACCTCTGTCACCTCACTATTCCCAAGGACTAAATATTCCCCAGAACCGAGCTGGTGGATAATTTTGTTCAAGTATTGGCAAGATCTCCAAGCTTACAGTGGCAGCTTGTGAAAGATTTATTTGTTTGTTCCATGGGGCTTTCCATAAAACTACCAAATGCAAATTTCTTTCTCTCTCTCTCTCTTTCAGACACTTGCACACAGGTGCTAACACCCCCACCTGATGCTACCCACATGCGAGAAAAAAGAGAGAATCACTTTATCTGCAATTTTTTCACCCACAAGCAATGCAGTTACCATGAATATTTAGAAGGAGGTTCGTGGTGGTGCTGGAAATCAGGACCAAATTTGATGTCTAGATCTGCTATACATTTTTTTTATTATAAATACTTTGTAATTTGAAAAAAAATTCTGTAAAACATCAATAGTCCTGATCTCTTGCCAAACACGCCTTTGGCTGAAAGTTTACTTTGAGTTAAGAGGTGTTATTTCTTCAATAACCCAGTGGTTTAAACATTCGTTTTGCAGGACTTTTAAGGAAATTGAAACAATTAAAATGTGAAGGACTATTAATAACTCTGACAAAATATTAACTTACTGAATCTACTTTTTTCTACTTAATTTTTACCTCTGTGAGGCCCAATACACTGAAATGCTGTGCCGTCAGCACCCAAGACACTCATGCTATTCCCTCTCTGGTGTAATCTGCAGAGGTCAATGCATATAACTGCAGCTGCTCTTTAGTAGATGTCTGAATTTGGGGATGTCTCCTTTTCCAGACAATCTCGGTAGAAGCCTTGCCCTGTTCTTGGCCATGGATTTACCAGGCCTTCATGGAAGGAAAACTGATACAGAGAGAATTAATCAGCCAACCATCCTTACGGACATGAGACCTGCATGTGGAAAATTCTCACAAACACAGACTCTGAAACTCAATGTAGAGCTTTGGGATTTAAGGGCATATTTGAACTTAGCAAAAATAAGCGACGCAGTGAATATGAATAGACACAGCCTCCGTGTTTGCAGCTTATGTATCACTTCTGCAAACACAGTGGTTTATAATTGACTGAAAGGAGAAATACATCTTGCAACACCCACCGGCTTCTGCAGCCTGGGTGATTTCCCACCTGAGCACCTCACTGGTCTATTTTTATCCTGTGAAGAGGTTACAGCACTGTGCTGGCCATGATTTCCTTTACCTAACAGGTGCTGGTCATATTTTATTTTGCAAATGAGGCATTTCGTGAACTACCATGAGAATAAAGAATTACTAGAGCTGAGTGGGCGGGTGAAATGGAAAGAAAGGGAAGGAGGGCAAAGAATGACTTTGCAGACAAATCCTCCACACTATTGAATCTTTACTGGCACAGAAAAAACCCCCAAACATCAGAAAAGTCATGCTTCAGTTCTCCGCTGTTGCATTATCTTTTCTCTTTTCTTTTGCTACTTGAAATACCTACAAGTATGCTGCCCTCCTTGAAGCCAGCTCCTTGAAAATGAAGTGTACATTTCAAAGACTGTGTACAATATAATTATTTGTGTTTGGCTTGGAGAAATATTTGTTGGGTGGAAAGGAAAAAGGAATTTAAGTAGTTGGTAGTAAGCAAACGTTCCTCCACTGCCTGCTCAAAACACATTGAAACTAAGGACACAACTTAAGCATGCTGGACAGAAGTTGCATCTTGTGACCTTAGAAAAGAGTTGGAGCTCTTGACGGGGGGTTGCAAAATTAAACATCCCCAAAACCTGAGACACACATCCAGAGATGGGTAAGTTCACACTTGTTAGTGTGGCAATGCCACGGAGATGACAGTGAGCACTGCTTGCCTCAGCCTCTGTCCCCAGTCCAAGGCAGGGTCCTGAGCTCCTGTGGCACATCTGTTCTGCTGGCAGGGCTGTCACCAGCTGGTTTGAAGAGTGCTGCATCTACACATGGAGCAGCAGTGAAAAGATCTCATCTTGTCTGGCATAAAGTCACTCGAGCAGCAATAATGGAGAACTCCGGAACACGGTTAACTTCCCAGTTGTTTTGCTCCCAGATAAAAGCAAAACATTCTCGGTCATTTTCCTGAAGTAGGACCATAAAGAACATATCTTTAACATCAATGATGGCTAAAATTGGATGAGCTTGCTCCTGTGTTATGGCAATCAATTAATCCATGTTAGGCACTGCTGCTGTCAAAGGTGCTGCATTGGCATTTAATTTCCTGTAATCCACAGCCAGCTGCCATTTCCCATTAGACTTTTTTACTGGCCATACAGAAGAGTTATAAGGGGAATGAGAGGGAATAATTATCCCATCTTCCCTTATGTCTGGTATCACAGGGGAAGTCCCTTCTCTGACCCTGCAGGGGGTGTTTTACATTAGTTACCTTTGAAAGGGGCAGCTGAGGGAAGCTTGCAGCAGGTGAAGGATGAAAAATCCAGACCAAAATTCTACTGCCTGCCTTTGTCATCAGTCCAGGACCTGCCCTTTAGGATGTCTAAGCACAGCCTCTTTATTGTCTCAAAACCTCTTTGAGCCAGAAAAGTGCTGGGGCCCAGAGAGAAAATTGAAGACTGCTCAGATATTGCTGCCAGTTTGTGTTACAAGTTGCTCCACAACATCCACTGAAGATACCATTGGTGAAAGAACGAGAGGGTTTTTTAATCCCAAAGTTGAGAATTTGATAGTGAGCCGCTCCTTTTGTTTTTTTTCAATCTTGGTTCTACACATGAGCCCAGATCTTCTAAAACAGGACTTCTGGTGATCTGGCAGGAGAAACAACGATGAACTCACCCCCAGGTGACATGGTCTACCTGCTCTACGTTCCCCAGGCAAATCAGGGAGCACAACTGATTTGGATCACCTTTTGTTTGCTGAGCATGTACAGATGAGATGATTAACTCAAAAGAGTGGGTAGGACTGAACTTTCTTGGCATGTGTTTGTTCTGTCCTCATTTCTTGTCATTTGGACTCAGGTGCCAAAGCACGTTACCACAACGAACATATGAAGGTCTTGGAAAATTAGAATTAAATGTGTGTATTTTATGTAAGTTGAGACATCATAGAAAAGGGAACTCTGAATCTAGTGTAAATAGCTATCAACATACTTCTGTTTGTTTTTCAGTCCAATTGTCTAAGCATGCTATACCTCATGTTTTAAAATAATACTTGAGCTGAGCTGATGCCAGGCTGCATCTCTTTTCTCTCAGGATTCCTAAGCAGCACATACTCAGCCAAGGAGAAAGGATGGGCACTTGGGTCTGGTGTCCAAAGCTTTGATGCACAACCCACCCAGCACTTTGCCACTTCGTGGCTGGGCCAGGGGTGAAGTGCATCTGGATTTAGTGTCTTGCTTGGGCACTAAACAGAGCAACAGGAAAGCTTTGCCACGCATATGTGTTTTGTTTTGGTTTCTTTTTTTGTTGTTGTTGTCTTTGAATGCCCAGACTGTCATAATTCTCTGTGATTTAGCAATTTCCTGGGCATATTTTGGAGTTAGCTGAATAAATTTGTGTTTGCTTGAGCCAAGACTTGAATTCTTTCGTCTACATTCAGAGAAGATGGAAGACTTCCCATAAGTTTGTTTGAAGCCTCAGGTTCATGCAAGCATCTAAAAGAAGTTCAATTTAATGCATGAAGAAGAGATACCTCAATGCTTCAAATAATTTACAGGGAATAATAATTTCTCACAGTTTGTAAGACTTTCATCATCAAACAGTCAAAAAGTTGCCCAGTTTTTGACTGATTTTGGTCTGAAGCTATCTCACAGCAGAACTGAACATTTCAGGAGAAGTCGTGATTTCAGCATATTTTGAATTCCAGACTAGAAACAAATGTGGCTTCCCTTGAAAGAAGTAAAAAACCCAATTATTATTTCATTTTGAAAGACAATTTGGAAAGAAAAGAATTAAAGCATTGAATGTAAAAGTTCTTCAATGGTTTAGAAAAACATCATTCTATTTTTGGCTTTGCTATGCTGCTTTTCCATGTAGCTGAAAATGATATTTTTGTTGACAAGCAGCTCAGTTAAAACCTCCCCTCTGGCTGTCTTCGTTCTCCTCTCCTGTACAAGACAAGCTCAGCAGAAGGTACAGGAACAAGATCAAAAACCATCATCTTGATCTGGCCAGGCAGAGCCCGTATCCTGCATCCATGCCTGAAAGATGTGCAGCTCCTGGAATCAAAGTGCTCCTTTCTTTGACACCGAGTACAAAGAATTTCCAGTTAACACAAGAACAGCAGCTTTCCTGCACAGGGGCCTCTGGAGTGAGGTATTCGTTGCTTGCTCCCATGGGAAATAGAGGAAGATATGGCCAAAGAAATAAAAAACAAAAAAGTCAAAACTAATTAAAGCACATTTTCTGTTGCAGGAACAGTCAGGCTGGGAAATCAGTGTTATTTGACATCATTGTGGTCAAGGATACCCCAAGATACATGAAAAGTCTTGGACTTGAGATGAATGTGCATGTACCCCTGCATGGACATACACACATATCTCCAGAGGCACCCTAAGTCATTCCAAGATCTTTGTATGTAATATTAAACCTTCTGCCACTGTGTTTGTGTCACAAAGGTATTTAAACCTTAAACTGTACTAAAGATCTAAGTTCCTATTGAAGTCTAGAAGCCCAGATAGGATCCTCCTGTTGTTCTGCTATGACGTGCATTATTCCAGCTTAATTCCTGTGGCTGGAGGGCTGCAGCTGTGAACAGAGCTCTGCTGAGCCGGCCTTGGAGATGAAAATATGCAAGCAAAAAACCTGGTCCACCCAGTGGCTCCTGTTTGGGTGAAGGCTGCCTACACTGGCATCATGTCCATAAGGCAGCAGGTTCCAGTGGAGTGTGGGTACCTGGGACTGCCAAGGATTGTAGGAACGTGTCCAATTTGCAAGTTTCAAGGCCATTGGGAAGCAGTGAGTCAGTGGAGAGATCTGATAAATTCTTTGTTTGAGGCTTGTTCCAGTTCTAATTAATCACATTCAATAACAATTCAATTAGTGCCATGAGTTAAAAATTACCAAGTTAGCTGCACATACTGAGATGGACACATTCAGGGCTGAGACAAAAATAGTCTGGCAGAAAAGAGAGGCATTGAATAAGGCAAAGATCTCCTGGGACATTTCTGGAAATTGTTCATGGCCGTTTTCCATGTCCTCATTCTCCAAACGCTCCTGGTATTGCTTTCCTTCTCTGACCTGGGCCCTCCATGGCACATCTCACACATATTTTCTCTTGCTAATGGGCAAGAGTGGAGACTGCTGGTGGGAGTGGGGTGCTGTGGTTAGTCAAGCAGACTGGAACCTCTCTTAGAAACTCAGTCCCACTCTGCTAAGAGCTCTCTGTACGCACAACAAAACGAAGCAGCCCTGGGAAGATTAATGCAGACAAAACAACAAGGAAAAGGAATATAATTGAATAGGATCAGTCTCCCTCAGAGCCAATGGTCCCAGCAGTTCAGCTGTCAGCCCTCAGGCTGCTGGAGACCACACTTGTGTCCACCAGTAGGAAATACACTGTACAGCAACCATCCCTTTGACTTCTCCTATCAGCCATTTCTTCATGTATTTAACCCCTTTTAGCTTTTACAGCTCTTTGGTGGTGCTCACTGTTTATATTGCATCAAACACAACAGGGTTCTGATCTGGACTTTGGCTGGTAAAAAAGAAGGTCAAGTGAAAATCATCATCCCACACTTTATAGCCTTAAAAAGTTAGTGATATAAGTATACTGAAGGAGCAGAGAAACTCTTCTACCCAGAGGAAACAAGAAATACCGGAATAAAAATTCTCAGTGATTCTTTAAATAAGAAAATAAAGATTAAACAATGGTTCATAATTCGCCCTGTGTCTTTGAGGTGAAATGCCTTTTGGTTGCTTTGCTAGGCATTTCTTCCTCCACTTTCCACTTCTTCTTTCAAAGTTCTTTGGGGATTTGTCAGAGAAAGATGTTCTACCAGAAGAAAAGGGAGTACTACCAGAAGATCACAGAAATGTGAATTGTTGTGCACACATATGCACTGATATCTGTGCCAGCACACCAGCAGTGTGTCATTGCTGTCTCGATCACACTTGCAAGCTGACCTGTGGAGCAGATCCCCAAAAACTGAGAGTGTTGCTGAACATTTCTTCCTGTCTTGTTGAGTCAGTTTTTCTTTATTCTGGCCTGGCAGTGCCATCATGAAGATTCTTCCCTCAGGATCCAACATTTCTTTCAATTTTGAGAATCAAGAGCACTGTTTCGTTTCAAACCAAACTTGTCTTGCCTTTACCTGAACTCAGATTTTACTGCTCAATTTCTAACTGGTGTGTACACAGAGAGACCTTCGTACCCAGTGCATCTCCATTTGGCACTTCATCAACAAGTCAGAATATTGACCTCTAATCTCATTTTGCATAGAAAAGTATGAACAAATTCCAGTTGAAATCAATCGGAACAATATATACCATTTTGGATAAATGATTTTGAAAAAATATTAACGAGAGCTGTTTTCCCACATCATCAACTGAGACACAGCTGGGGCAGTGCTGGCAGTGGGGCTATTGCACAACACGGGTGTAACTACTGAAATGGGAATGCTGAAAAGGAAGCAGTGGCAAAAATAAACCTCTAATTCAGCAGCCAGATGAGCAGTGGGAATGAATTCTTCAGCACACAGTGTCTCTGTGGCTCCCAGCACAATAGGTGCTGATGTGCTCTTGCATGATGATTCAAAGTCCAGTCCAATAACAGGAAAAGAACGTCCTATTAATTTCTTTGAGCTTTCCACTTGTCTCACAGAGGCAACTGTTTATGGTTCAAGCCACAACCACAGAAGCTTCTCTCTAGGATGGATTACTATGGATGGCACCAAGCAAGCAGGAGACTGTAGAAACGCTCCAGGATCTCAGAGTAATTCCATCACTGTCTTCTAGAGGCCAGTGGCACTGCTGACAAAAGTGCCATCACAGTCCATAAAGTGCTGCTTCTACACATGGGTTGGGGCCCTGATGGCACCAATGGCTCTTCATAGTCCTGATCAGCCTCACCTGGGAGTCCTGATCAGCCTCACCTCCACCCACAGCCCTTGCTCATTGACCCAGGCATCCTATTTAGGCTCAGCCTGGGGCATTGAGCTCTGGTTTGAGCTATGCTGCAGGAGTGTGGTGGTCTGCAGGGTGTCCATGCACTTTCCTGGCAATGAGTCTAGTTGATCCAGGGCATAGACTGACTTCCTGCCCTGCCTCTGGGTGTGCCTTGCTGCTGTGGATCTGCCTGAGTGGATTGGCTTCCTGGTTTAAGTTCAAATCACCATGGAGTCTCCACTGATGAGAATTCTCAGCTGAGCCTGGCTGCTCCCTATGGCCTACCGTGGTTGGCTGTTGTGGATGGGGTCCTGGCAGGTGAGGCCTCAGTGCTGCCAGTCAGTCCTTGCTAATGTGCTGGGCACCTTGGATGCAGAAGATCTCGATGCAGGAGCTGAATGTTTTAAATCAATGGTGTTGACTGTGGAATTGTCCAGGCAGTTTTCAGTGTGGGTAAGTGACCTTTACTCTCAAAATTTCCTCTCTATTCTGACAAAAGGGGATTAAGGATTATACTGCTCCTGCAACCCATGCAGATCTTTCTTTGGAAAAGGAAGAGTTGCAGCAGCCTGTTTTCAGCCACTGCCTTCTCCACATTCTCCTTAGCTGGGCGTAGTGCAGGAATTTGGCCCTTGACAGGACCCTGCACTCACTGAAACCAGCCTTGGCACAGGGAGGATCAGGCCTGTGACCTTTGGAGGCAGAAGTAGTAGATGAATAGGCACAACCAAGACGCCATAGTGTGCCAAGTTTGTAACCCTTTTTGTCAAGGGCTATCTTTTCAGTGCGTATGGAGCACCTACCTTTGTGTGGTTTTGGTCATGATTCCAGGTGCTGCTGTAATGTCAACACTCACTAGAGTAATATCCAAGCTCCAGTTGCTTTTGTTTTGCTCTTTATAAGCTCACATACCAGAGAGGGCTGGAATTCAGGATTTACCAATAATAGACCCTGCTCTAAAGGGGATCCTGTTGTCACTGGCAGTGTGTAAAGGTGGGTGAGGTAGTTAG
The DNA here is from genome assembly GCA_013397565.1 of Ptilonorhynchus violaceus. Lineage (NCBI taxonomy): Eukaryota > Metazoa > Chordata > Aves > Passeriformes > Ptilonorhynchidae > Ptilonorhynchus > Ptilonorhynchus violaceus. The sequence continues at coordinate 724,965 of VZRJ01013264.1, read as the reverse complement.
CATATAACAGACATGGTTACTCTTGGGAATAAATAGCCAGGATTGCTTCTGTGAATGCCTTGGGAAATGTTTAACACACAGAACTGTCCTGCTTGTTGAAAATACTTGGCACTATTCACAGCATCACAGAATCAATTAAGTTGAAAAGGATCTCTGAGATCATAGAGGCTAACCTTTGATCAAACACCACCATGTCAACCAGACCATGGCACTGAGTTCCATGCTCAGTCTTTTCTTAAACACCTCCAGGGACAGTGACTCCACCACCTTCCTGGGCAGCCAATTCCAATGTTTAGTCGTCATTTTTGTGAAGAAATTCCTGCCAATGCCCAACCTGAACCTCTCCTCGTGCAGCTTGAGGCTACGTTCTCTTGTCCTGGGAGAAGAGCCCAGTCCCCATCTGGCTACAGTCTCCTGTCAGGGAGCTGTAGAGAGTGAGAAGGTTCCCCCTGAGCCTCCTCTTTTCCAGGCTAAACAGCCTCAGCCACTTCTCACAGGATTTGTGCTCCAGACCCTTCCCCAGCTCCGTTGCCCTTCTCTGGAGTTGCTTCAGCACCCCAATGTCCCTCCTGAATTGAGAGGCCCAGAACTGGACACAGCACTCGCAGTGTGGCCTCGCCAGTACCGAGTACAGGGGACATATTGTCCAAGTTCCTAGCTCTTGAAAGAGCTGTGGGGTTTGAAAAACTAGTTTTTGTTTCAAAATCTATTTTGTTGTATGATTTAGATGAGTTATTTCAAGGGGGAGAATTCCTTCAAATCAACCTATTGTTTTGAAAAAAAAGCAGAGCCTTTGCTGTGCAAACAATAGGGGCTGCACTGCCAGCATCTCCCTTGCCTCAGCTGCAACAGACCATGCACTTCATGCTGCTCGACTGGAATCCCAACCGTCATGTCTGAGCGTTCAGGACAAGCTGCTTGAAGTGCTCTGAGAGCAGAGAACAAGGCTGAGGGCTGCAGTCCTCCAGGGAGAGGGATGAATGTTGGGCTCCAGGGTGTCCTGTTGGCTGTGGTAGTTCACACGTGGGGATGGCAGCACTCTCCAGTGTGTTCCTTCAGGCAGTGCTTGCACAGCCATCCCAGGGGATGCCAGTCTCTAATTCAGCATCAAACAGACTAATATCTAAATCTGTCATATCTGACCGAGTTGCTTGGTGAGGGAATCATTTTTTAGGAGCTGCAGCTTTACCTCTCTCTTCCTTTCCTGATTTTCTTCTGTTTCCTCTTCCTCTGACTTCTGTTTTACATTTCCCTCTAATCTTTGCCCACCTAATCCTTATTTTTTGCTTGAAAGTCTTTTACTATCTGAAAGTTGAAATTGTGCAGCATATGGGCACTTAATGCAGGCCACCTGCATGCGTCCAAGGGCTGTACACAGTCCATAAATTGTGTGCTTGACTGACTCAGTGTAAAATGTTCTGCAACCACAAACTGCAGAGATGACAGTCAGGCTGCTGCCAAGACGTGGTGGAAACCCTAAATTGTTATGTGATTCCTTTCTGTCCTGTAAATGTTGTTTATTTGCATAAATTCAGAGGAGCCTCCTGGACTGCCTCAAAGCTGCAGCTGTTCCACTGAATTAATCTCAACCACCTCAACTCGCTCTGTTTTGTGCTGTAATTTTGCCAGCACCCACTGCTGGCACATCTGTAGGGCACAGCAATTTGTTTCCATATGTTCTTCTCACAGCACATGTGGTAGCCCCCAATGGTGCAAAATGTTACTATGGGACAGATCCAAAAATTTTAGACCTATTTATTAAGTGCTTGGAGTTTGGTCTCATGGTAATTTTGTACACAACTTATGCAGTGGAGCTTAAACCTGCAAATACAATGGAGGCAGCAGATAGTCATAATTATGCTGTTAATAAGTGATGTTTCATAAGTGGTCTCCTGGCAAGATGTCCTGTGTAGGCTGTTATGCAAGCCATTTCTCCTTTATTAATTATTGCTAATTATGTTTTCACTGTGAATGATCCATTAACAAGCTTACCATTGCAGAGTTGAACAAGGAAAAAAATATTTCACTTGCACAGGGAATAAGTAGAAAAAAAATCACTCTTGGCTGGGTCTCTCACTGCTGCTTGGTCTCTTCAGATGTGTTCCTTATCACTGTTTATTGGCTTTCAGACACTGTTTATTGGCTTTCAGACCCTGTGGGCTGTACAGCTTGTGAAAGGAGCATGCAGGTGGTATCATCTAGCACAAGTGATTCAAGGTCTAAAATTTTATTTAAAAAAAAAAAGCAACCCAGCTTTTGCTATATGTAAAGCATATTATAATGATGGCTAAGATGTGATTTGAATGCTTTAACTAGTAACAATGGCATCAATCATCCTCTGGGAAGGTGGAGTTTCTTTCAGCTAAATCTGGACACAACTTTTCCTTGAGGTACTCATGAAGGAGCTGCTGCCTGTTTTTCTTGTAACAAGTACTTATTTTATGGAGCTTGGGTATAAGTGCTTATCCAGAAAAGCAGTGGCACTAGTGGGTAAAAAGTTTAATTGAAGACTGATGTCTGTACAAACACACACAAGAGACAGAGCTAATCTGATTGGTTTTCAACATCCTACTAGTATTCTGAAATAGCTACTGAGTAAAACAGCCTCTATAAACAAATATGACCATATATTTAGATAATCCACACCTTTGTCTACTGAACAGTTCAAACAATTAAGAAGGAACCCAAAGGGAGTTAGGATTTATGAAGATGCTTGCTTGTAAAGCAAGAATATACAATGTGTAGTCCTCAAATCCAAGGCTCAGAGAACAAATGTCTTTGAAAATGTGTCGTGGTAAAAGATCAGGGCTTTAATCAAGCCATTACAAACAAGAGGTGAAGGGAAACATTCTGCAGTTCAACAGCAGAACTGGGAAAAGAGCAGACAGACTGAGACTGTTGAAGACTGTCAGCACTGTCACAGCAGCACATGATGAACAACCCAGGGACTGGAAAGGACCTGCAAGAGGAGTAGGGAACTTGGTTATTGCAAATACCCACTGCTGTGATGTCTGTGGTTTTCTTTCTTTATCCTGCTATATTTTATTCCCTTTGGTTTAACTTACTTATGTTCTTTGCTCTTTTCTTGTTATTCTGTTTTAAATTCACAGTTAAAATCCTCCAAGTTGTTTAACTAAAAGCTAAAGACAGCAGAGCCTAGGGATTGGTCAAAAATTGTCAAAATTCTTACAGATTCAAGAGGTGTGATGTATAAATATACAACTGTTTCTCCATCGGGGTGTCTCTCATGGCCACAAGGGCGGGTGCTCCCCTAAAAAGGTGTAGGTAAGCATAGGGCTTCCAGACTTCTCCTTTGTCCTCCGGTCTGCAGGGAGAGCTGGACAAAAGCTCTGTGGGCTGCCTCTTTATCTGGAAATCTGGAGGAATTGTTGTGTGTATTTTAAATGGGCTTTAGATGAAGCTGCTTGGGATGATGTATTCAAAATGGGAAAATACGGAGAAAGCTGATTTTGAGCCATGCTCTTCCACAGTGAAGCAGGGAAAACTCTTCTCAGATAAAGAATCCTTAATTTGTGCAGACGATTCCAAAAGCAGAAAGGACTAAGGACATGGAGAGTCACTTTCCATCCAGGATCAGACTGATAGCGATCAATCTCCTTCACATTTCTGATCTGTGCCTATTTGGTACAAAAACATGAAATTCCAGGCTGACTGGGTCTGTAACTCTGAACAGTGGGCCAATAGGTGCCCCATCAGACCACTGCAAGATGTGGTGCACGTGTGCCAAGCATATTTTGCCTCTGGATCAGAAATACAGGTTGTGTTAATGCAACTATTGTTCATTGAATATAGATTTTCAGCATGTACTAGCCTAGCCCCAAAGATTAAAGTTTGCTGGAGGATACTGCTCTGGAAGAGATTAGACAAATTATAGAGTGACTTTGAAAAGCTGTTTTTCCTTTAAACATGATGAGGGTGTTGAAATGATTGATAACCATTTTAATAGAACTAGAGTCTGGGAAAGAATTTAGTGGATAAATGCCATTCAAGATAAAGATTTCAGTGAGATTTGCTTTCAAATACCTTCAAATTTATAATTTTTCACAGAACCACTTTTTGAGCAGCTGTTCCAGCTGGATGGTGAATCCCAGATGGCTGCTTCCGTACCCTTCCTGCACAGTAGCACATCACTGCAGCCAAACCAGAGTTGCACTTGTGCATTGCATCTTGCATGTCTGTGCCCTCCATTGCAGCTTGTTTCAGCAGGAGAATACACTACACGGTTCTGACCAGAAGATGGCAATGAGAAATGAGGTTTTACACTTTATTTTTTTTATCGAGTATTGTACAGTGGCGCTTCAAGGTGATCACAGTTTCTATGTCAAAGACTCCCAGGCAGTTTTTTTTTAATAATTATAAAAACCCAGCTCCACCTCTACATGGATGAGCTGCCAGTGGGCTGTGTCTGAGGACATCCAGCAGCAGAAAATGTAGGTGGCAGTTTAAAATCAATTTTTCTATAATTACTTTTTCATATCCAGTTTCCTTGGACTGCATAGTGGTTGTAAAGCCCAAAAACCTTTAGCAGCTGTGTTTTAAGGACTTTGAGAAGACCAGATGGGTAAAGCTTCACCTGAGCACTGGTGTCCCAGTGTAGCTACGCCCTTGGGGCTTCAGCTGACTGGTTTTTAACAGTGCAGGGGAGATTTGGTAGAATGTGTTGATTTCTTAAGTAGGAACGTATCAGTTTTAACACAAGGTTCATTGTCACAGATTCCTCAGCACAAGTGAAAAGGAAGCTGTGTGGTCACCCTTCAGGAGCTGGAGTTACAGGAGAACTATTGCTCACCTGTCCCAGGGACGTGAGGGTGTTGCTCCTGGTGTGGCAGCTCTGGCTCCATCATGAGATGTATCCCCCAGATCGGTTTGGGCTGCATTTCTTTTGGTTTTACTCTCATCTCTATAAAAACCTTGATTCTTACTACAAGAGAAGAACTTTGTGGGAATCTTCAAAACTGTTTCCCATTAAACTCCTACTATTGTTTTTATCACACTGACTCCTAATATCCATCAGAAGTAGCACAGTGGAGCTGGCAGAGGCAAACTCACAGTGATAGAAGAGGAAATTTCTCTCCTCCTTTAGAATTTCCATGATTGACTGCAAACCTGTGTATCCAAAAGCAGATGTGCTGTATGAGTTTTGCTACTGGGGAGTAACTTAAAACCGAGCAGTTCTTCTGACCTCAGTGAATTATTTCAAACTTCACTCTCAAAAAACCCCAAAAATAATAATGTGTTTGTAATCTTTGCACAACCTCCTTCGCTGATCCTCAGAAAGTGAGATGTGTTTCCAGTAGAAAAATGGACAGCAGAAGAATACTGAAGAGATCAGACTACAAGAGAAGTAAAACCACCAAGGGGACAAGGTCAGAAGTTAGTGCCAGAGCCAGGCTGAGAACTTGCCTTATTGTCTAACTCACGTTGGTTCCCTCAGGTGATGTCTCCTGAGACAGGAGCTCATACCCCACCATTTCAGTCCTGCTGAAGTTGTTTTACCCACACAAACTGACTGTAGCTCCTGGACCTGCTATTCTGCATCTCCTTTTTGGGGGAGGACAGCATTTGAGGCTCTCCCTGTAGGGTAAGTGGGCAGGTTTGCAGTGTGTGCTGTACACCATGATGGCAATTTCTGTGCCTGTGATTAGTTCTAGCTTCCTTGTTTGCTCTCAGTTCAATGATATAAGGAAGACTCTCCAGTGTCCTCTGCTGTTCTTTAACAACTCAACCAGACCTAGTGTCAACAAGGAAGCAGCTAATCAAAGGCTGCTGGCGTAAATGATCAGACCCAGGAGAACACAATTAATGCACACGCTTCCACAAGTGCCCCATGCCCACTCTGTTTGCTTTTCCTTGGTTTTGCATTAACCTGGCACTGCCATCTTCCTCCTGTGTGGGCTGATGGTCACAACTCCATCATTTCCTGGGACTGGAACTAGCTGAGTGCACCATTTTCTCTGTTTTTGTTTTCCAGGGCTGAGAATCAGCTTGCTTTAGGGACAGTCTGCAGAAATTATGTCCCTGCTTGGAAAACTTTGTTTAAATAGTCCAGATTGGTTGGTTTGTTTCGTGGGACACATTCTGACGTCCTAATTCATGCTGGCGATAGGGAGATTGACTGCAGTGGCATATGGCAGGATGCAGCATGAATGGGTTCATTCTCCCATGTCAGTCCAGGCTGAAATCTGATTTTTAGAATTACTCTGTTCCTCACTGATTGCTCAGTACTGGGATTACAGGACCAGAGCCTGATCTGTGGAGCCAACACAATCACTGTTTCTGGTGAGGGCTCAGCCAGCAGGATGGTGGAAGCAAGGCAGAGGCTGAACATTTGCTGGGATACCTGGGCCCTCTGTGTCAGAGGCAGGGATGACCATTCATCCCCTCCTACCTGTCCCCAGGTACCCCAGAGCTCAGTGATGGGAGTGGGGATAACAGCTGGATATGAAGGTACAGTCAGGGGCTGTGTGTTTTAATGTTTGTGTTCAAGACTGTGTCCTTTTGTGTGGACAAGGATCGTCCCTGATCTTAGACCTGGGCACGTTTTCGCTGTGCACTGTTACTTTCCTACCTTGTGTAGGACTACAGTGAAGAGGCAAATCTGACCAGGGAATTTCTCTGCTAAAGAAGAGTGAGCAAAACCAGAGACAAGTGCAAAATGCTGCAAACATGGGTTTGTTGATAAAAAAATGCTACAGAAAGGTAAAACAGCAACATTTCTGTCTTCTTTTTTTCCCATTTTTTCACTGTTTTTGTCTGTTTTTCTCTAGTTGCTGCTTCTTTACTGCTTATATGCCTCATTCCAGCCTTTTACATGCAAAATGTATTTTGGCAGTAGTTGTAGAGGCTCCAGCCTGACATGAGTCCCAGTCCAGCAGGGCACTTGCTGAGGAGTCTGTTTAAAGCTGAGTCTGCAAAAGCGAGTCCCTGGGGGATTCAGGACATGCACAGAGAAACACCATGGGTGGATGCTTTCTTCAATTTTTTTTTTGACAGAAGAGAAGTGCCAAGCAATCAAAACCTGTTTTACACCATGGCAAGTAATAAATCAAGGCTCTGATATTTTAAGCAGTGGGTTGTGTAACATTCATAAAGGAAGAATAGGAGTTCTGCCAGCCATGCTGGTTATTCATCATCTTCTCCATCAGTTTAGCCAATCTCAGGTATTCAAGTTGTTCCTTCCCTCTTTTTATTTCTTAGTAAGCATTACTTTATTTTCTAGGGAGCACAGAAATAAGAATAGAGAATGAACATAATGATGACAAATGGTTGCTTTGGCCTTCTCTGGAAAGACTGTGATAACCTTGGTCTGGTCTCTGTGTGCTCCTTCTGCCTTGCCATGTGAGTGCACTGAGGTGGCCCTAGACTGGCAGAGCTCCAAGCTGGCGTGTGTCTGACATTGTTCAGTGGGAACACTCTGTGCAGACCCAGGCACACTCCTCTCCTTGGCATCACAGGAAAGAAAACAAAAGACCTTGGTTCCAAGTTTGTTGGCTTTATCAGCACATATGGTTGCCTCCTCCGTCTTCAAAAAACTGTTTCAACCCCAAGACCAGATCATTGGTACTATCTGGCAAATCCCTCTTCACTTGCCACTCATAGACAATTGGCTTCCTTGGAATTGATGAGTAATGCTTCCCTTCTTCATGCTGGCTATGAGCATGGAGAAACAGCTGAACATCCATAAATCACTAATTATTGTCTCTTTGTCTACCTCCTTGCTCAGCTTAAGCAGAGTTTTTGTGCAAAACTGATTCTTCCAGGACCCTTGTCTGCAGGAAGCTTGATCTTCCAGATCAGAGAAGATGTAATTGATACTACTGATTTTGAGAAGAGTTCCACTTCAGCAATAAAATGAATCCCAAATATATTCTACTTCAAAGCCTTTGACACAAAACTTCTTACTTTTCCTTGTTCAGTGGTTTTTTTTCCAAAAAGAAAACAAAGGCTATAATGTCAGTGCTCAACAAGATGGGACCACCTGTTTTCAGCTTGGCTTTAGGGAGAATCAGTCAATCTGTAGTTGTAAAAGTTGTTGTAATCAGGTTTCCCAGGTTGCTATAAGGGATGAATTACAGTGGAATTGCAGAGTAATGCAGTCTGAGGAGGGGCTTGCATCCATGCTTAGCTAGTGCCTGTTAGAAACAGTGTGAGAGGAGAGGCTTCCAATTGCACAGGTTTTTTCCAGTGTTGGACCTACTGGTTGGGTGACCAACTGGGAAGTATTAAGTTGGATATAAGCAGGTGGTGCCTCTGATCTGTGTTAATGGGGGATAGCAAGAGACAAACTAGTATTCCACTCACATTAAACATTAAACATGAAAGAGTTGCACTAAAATGCCCTAGGAGAAAGGAATGAGTTGTATCTTTTTGATCAGTGGATATTTCTTCTAGATGTGACACTGGCATGCGTCTGACTTGGTGCACCCAGTTATATTTTGAACAACAGTAGGAGCTGAATTATCCTTTCAAAAGAGAGTGAACACATGGCTGGGGTTAATACAGAAACAGCAACAAGTGGTTGTGCTTTGAGATGCCATTTCTCTGCAATTTCTGGATTCTGCTACCAAATGCATTTGGACAGAAGGTAGAAAGTGTGATGTTATAAGGGAAAATCCATAGCCCTACTTTATAGGGGGAAAAGGAAAGTGGTGGGTCATGCTCTAGCTAATTTTGGCTGGTGTAAGGCAGGTGAGTGCTGACTGATTTTTACCTGCAGGTAGATCGTACATGAAGAGATGGCTGATCAGGTGTGGATTTAGAATCACTGAAAATCTGAAGGTAGAAAGAGACCTACAGAGGTTTTCTGATCTAACTTTCAGCTCAAAATGGTAACTTCAAAGTTGAATTGGGTTGCTCAGGGCCTTGTCCAGCCACCTTCTGATTGTGTCCAAGGATGGACATGAACTACCTGAATCCCTGCTTTTATTGGGAAATTTTGTCTTTATCTAGAAATGTATGTATCCTTAGTTGTCTCTGCTTAGCATAAAGATAATGAGAAGACAAAGGCCAACATAAATATCTCTGAGGGTTTCCTAAAAGGGACTTGAAACCACTCAGGAGAGAAAAGACCAATAAGTGAATGCTGATGCTCAGGAGATGGGCTTATTAGCTTCAGGGCAAATAAGAATCAAAGCCACAGAAGTCCCTCCCTTGTAGCTAAATCAAAAAGAGCTTAAGAAACCGAGAAAACTAAAGTAAAATAATCAAATGCCTCTCACCATTCAGTGCCCATTTTCCTCCATGAGCATTACTTACCTCCTTGCTTCCCTGTCTCTTGGTTTCCTGTTGCCTTAGAGTCAGAGAAGAGAGGTCTTAGGGAAGCACTTGAATTCCATTCTCCACTTCAGGGCCTGCCAGGGAAGGGAATGGGCTTCCAGCTGCCCTGGACAAGCATGGTTTGCCGACCCCATGGGCTAGTGGCCAGTACATTTTCTTTGTTCGTTGTAGCCTCCGTTGGGATGCAAAGAGAGTGCCAGCCATGGATTTCATTAATTCCACCATCAGTAGGTCTGAATTCATTGCCACTAATACAATGCCTTTTTTCTATGTGCTGTGCCAGGGGTATTTTTTTTTGACACCATGTGTGACCTCCTGTTATTTCTCAACAAATGTTGGCAGGCACAGCACAGCTGGCAGAGCAAAGCAGCACAGTGTGTCACAAACTGCTGAGTGCATCCATGCTGAAATGAACAGCCAATTCCAGAGCGGGCTGAAAATTAAATCAATAAGAAAGAAAAACATCCCAATATTGCTCCCCTTTACTCCAGCTTTGACTGCTGCTTCCCATCGTAGATGTTAACTCTCCTGACTTGGAATCAGGCAACAGTCAGAAAAAGGTCATCACAGACTTTCAGAGTTATATTTTTATATCTGTTCTATCCTCCTAAAACTTCCCCAGACTTCTGTCAAACAGGTGTTTCTAAACTATTCACAACCAACTTAGCAATGAATTCCTTTCTCTGAGCTGACATTCAGACTGCTTTTTGATCTTACAGGAGGCCTTGACCTGTTCAAATAATAGATCACAAATAATAATTATGGTAAATGTTCATTGTTTCCATCAGTGGATAACCCACTTTTCTCATACTCCTTTCTTCTTTGGGGTTCTGTGCCTCTCCTCTGGTGCTGTGTGTGTGTTGCTGTGGAAGAGGAGAGCAAGGTGAAGTGCTGCAGTTGGTCACAGGCAGCCTGAGCTCTGCTGGTGCCAGAAGTAGCTGCAATGGCTTAAACTGCTCAGGTGCAGAACAGAGGACGGGGTAGTGGTGCAGAACATGACTGTTGGGGATACTGGGTTGGCTTCTTTCTTAATAAATCACTTTCATGTCCTAAGGAGCAGCTGTGCCATCCTAGGAACTTCCCCTGCCCCAGCCAGCCCCAGCCTCTCAGTTTGCCTCTCTGTCCATCTCTCCCCTCTGCTCAAGCCACACAAGAGGGCTCAGGCCCTGCAGTCAGCCCAGGGCTGGGGCTGCTGAGACTCACCCAACCCTAAAGCTCTTCAGCTCGGGGTGGACCATGGTGCTCAGCCCTGTCCCTCAGGGTGGGTAACACACAAGCACATTTGGGCACCTGTCTTACGATAAGGTTTTATTGAGCAGCTGTCCTGGTTACAACTAATTTGACCTGTCTTAGGATGACCATGGTGGAAGGCAAGTGTTGATGGAGCAGATTCCTGCTGGGACAGCCTCTGCACTCTGTCAGAGCCATGTGTATAACTTTGTGTGCTCAGTATGATGCCTTAGACTGGAGAGTATGGGGTATGTTCCCTGCCAACAGGCCTTTCGAGATGGCAAGGCAAAAAGAAACAGTTTCAATACAACTATCCTGCAAGCCGGGTTCTGCAGTGGATTGTCATTTTTTTGGCACCAAGGAGAGCATTTTAAGCTGATGAGAAAATGCCATAGACTGATTTACTTGGATGCTTTCAATGTTTCTTTGACTTTAGCCAGGGGAGCTCACAAGGGGGGTAGAGAAAACCAAAATATAATGCTGCACAAGGCTCGTTTGTATGCACTGGGGCTTGCAGACACTCGCTGAACTTGTACCTGCATGTGGGCCAAGTGGAAAAGGAGAGCAGACAGAGGGAATTTTTGCTCTTGCTCAGATTAACAGATTAACAATCACTGTCATCAGCCCCAGGTGAGGCCGTGCAGCTTGAAAAAGTTGAGAAAAGTGTGTGTTAGTCCTGCTCTCTCTGCAGTCCTGCTGTCTTGCAGAACTTTCCAGCTGTTGTTGACCCTCTGGCTCACCCTCCTCTTCCTCCCCACTGGGGCAGGTCTGTGGAGCTGGGCCACTCCAGGTGGCACTGGTGAGATGAAGTGTCCTGCAAGCAGGAAGATAAACCCTAAGTCCTAAAAGGATGGAAATAAACCCATTTCTTATCTTTTTGTGAGTAAGTCTCACTTTCTTCTCTGCTAAAGTGCCTATCCCAGAGCAAACCAAAGGGCAAGCAGAAGCCCTAAGTGAGGTGTCCCAGGGCAGTGATATGTTGTCAACAGGAGCATCCCATGTGTTTCTGATAGAGACATCTCATTCCTACTTTATTTTCTCAAGTTGGCTGGCCCCTTGTCTCTTTGTTGTCCCTTTAAAGACTGCAGAAGGGGTCTGTAAACCACTTGGGTAACACGAATTGCTTCTCTGGCTGAAGCGTTTTGATGTCAGAGGACGGCACAGGTAGAAGTGAGGATGTGAGGATAAACGAGTCCTGACAAAGAAGCAGTAGTATTGGTGTCTCTCAGAAGTGAGGAAGTGTGACTCACCATAGTGGTCCCAGGGCTGGCACCCAGACTTGTACAACAGAAAGCCAAAGAGAGGGTGTTGCACTTCACTGGAGAATGGTGACAGTGACTCAGTCCCTAGTGGCTGTTGCTAAAGCTGTGCATGAGCCCATGCATTTGCAGTTGTTGTTCTCAAGGAAAAAGCCAAGTTCTGGAAGACTTTGACTTTCAATTTGCAGTGTTGAGGGAACTCATTTCCCTGTCGTGATGGGGAGCCCAGTGTTGCATCTCTGGAGTAGCAACACACAGGATGGCTGTTCCTGTGGCAGCTCCTGGACTTCTGTTACAGCACAGAAACCTGGATCAACCCTTGGATAAGGGCTGACTGGTCTTGTGTTCCATCATGCTGCTGCCTCTAATTATACTCAGTCCTATCTGATTGAATGAGACTGGAATTTACTGGCTACTCCTTTTCTCTGCTGCTTGTGTCATTAGTATCCAGGGGCTCAAACTCAAGAGCACCTGCTTTTGCAGCCCTTTCATGTTTCTGGTCACATCTTCTGGAAAACTAGTCCAAAGGTTGGGTCTTGGCAACTTCTCCCTTCCTGGATGATACAGTAAAATGTCTGGAAGTGCTTCAGGTTTCTGGAGTTATGGTGTACTGCTAGTCTTCCCTCTATGAATTCTGAATTAAATTAGGACTTGCTTTACAGGAAATTTTAGGTAATGTCTGCCTGTGTTCACAGCTCAGTCATTTATTTGGGTGTAGCCCAGTAGTCTGAATAGCCTGTGATTTACTGCCACCAGTGAAATGAAACAGAATCACTTTCTCTGATTTATATCCTCTATTGTAGTTAAATATTTACACAGTATCAAGATCTTAGTAATTGAATGGCTTACAGATAGGTAGCAAATGTTTATATACCTCTGAAATGGCCACAGGGCCACTGAGGTAATGATATTTCATTCTGATAAAAAGTCTTCTACTAAGAAGAAACTTGGAGCTCTTTCAGCTCCATTTTGTTCTCAGGGGTCAGCCTAAATCATGCTAATTTCAGTGGATTAGTGCAATTTTTACAGGCTGTAAAAACAACACAGTTCAGAAAAACACTTTTGTTGAAATGAAGCAGTTGTAGTGAAGGAATACGGCATCTTCCACCCAGCAGTGTTGTTGATTTCTTCAGGTGAGAAGGCAAGAAAAATTACCAGGCTAATATCAGTCTCTGAAGGAAACTCAAGCTGTCAGCTTTGAGTAATACCTACCAATATTAAATCAGTGTTTCTCCATTCACTTGCAGAAAGGTATCACTAAATATTTCATGACCCATAGGTAAACAAAATTAGCCCTGTTTCCTGAGGCAAGAAGGGATCCTGTCATTCCTACTTGTTCTGTTTAATTCTATCTCCAAGTGAGGGAACTGGAATTCACAGCAGATGCAACAACAACTGAGTGTGAATATTGCTGAGCTGGATTCTTGTTTTACAGCAATATTCAGAGCTTGAGAATGAGCTGATCTGGATTACACTGATGTCAGGTGAGGATTTTGTCTAGGCCTGGATAAGAGTGTGTATTTCTTAGAAAGAAGAGTTGCTTGTGTCTTGGAACTGTGTGGTTCTATAATCAAAAGAGATGTCAACTTTTCTTGAAACCAGAGTCTGCATAGAAGCTTTCTATTAACATAGATCTTCTTTCTTTTCATCATTATTAGAATTGTCAGATAATTTTGAGCTCCTAATTTCAAATGAGACTAGATGAGCAAAAGATAGAGCAGCAGAAAGGTAGTTCTTACTATATTCTGTCTCTTGATTACTGAAAATTATTTTAGCAGCTGTCTTTCATGTAATTCCAGAGTGGATGTTAGGGAAAACCCAGAAACACCATATGTATATTTCAGGTCCTACTTCTAACAGTGTAACTAAAGGAAAAACCTTTTAGAACAGAGGGAGGCTATTGGGGCTCCTAGACAGGGGAAATGAGAACAGAATTCACTACAGAGTGATTAACATTTTGAATATGATTTTCAATATAATGGAGACCATATCTCTATCTGAATACTCTACATAATCCTATAACATAGAGTGATGAATATTTCAGGTCTCTAGTAACAAACGTTTCTGTAGAATCAAGCTTAATACCTGGAGCTTGATACTCAATCAAACATGCAATGCTTTGGAGGTTACAAAGGATGCTCTTCTCAAAGGTCACAGGGATTTCTTGGTTTCCCTGTCCTAGCACAGACGCAGGTGATAATCTCTTCATCCTGTATCTGGGATAAACCGCAGTTTATAACACTGGTAAGGGGATCTTTCCAGCTGAGACTTTCTCTATGTGCAGTGATATGGAGTAGGACACTCTGAAATGACGCTGCCTGCCACCCCGCTGCCTCACAGCCCAGGCAGAGGCGCCCAGCACTGCTTGTACCTGTAAAGCGTCGCTTGTGTTTACCAAGGATGTACCTCTGTGAACGTGGTATTTCTCCCTGCTTCCTTGGCCCCAGTCATGCGATCAGGTAAAGATTACCTCGAGATCAAAGAGAGCTCATTTTTGTAACCACTGCCATCACGTGCGACAGGGTCCTTTGAGCACCGGCAGCTGCTGGTAACCGGACGGGGCTGTCCCACCTGTCGCACAGCGTTTGGGTGGGATATCGCGGTNTGAGACCCCCCAGATGTGACAGCCCGGGGCCACAGCCCCACAGCGGCAATCAGCATCGCTCCACATCTCTGCGTGCGCGGCTGCGCTGCTGCGGCCTCGGCTGTGCGGCTGCTGCTTTCTGCACAGCCGGGCTCGCGTGGCACAGCTGGGGCACCGACGGCACATCTGGGGCATTGACAGCACGGGTGCGCTCTCTAATGCGCTGTTAGGCTCTCATTCTGGACAGCTGGAAGCTGGGATTCCTGGCCTGCATTCCAGCTCATCTAATGACATTGTTTGTGCCCCTGAAAGCATCACACAGCTCCCAGGTCCCCACCCTGTGTTCTGTGACCACTAACAGGGAATAATGTCATGGTGGAAGATGTTACACATGCAAACATTGTTTAGTAAATGAATATTTAGAGTGATCTTTGACTAGTAACAGCTTCTGAGGCAGCAGTTGTTGGGAGTTTCAGCTCACCATATCAGTATTACAGCCACACTCTGAGTGGGATTTTTAAAAATGAATTACAGAAAATGGGGACCTCAGACCTCCCAGCTCTTCATGCTCACAGTGATTTTTATAATCTGTTCCTTGTGAACTATTATTATCCAGATTTCCTTGGGCTGCACTGCATTTGAGTATTTAGCCTTGAAATAACTCAGTGATGCACAACTAATGAATCAGAGGAATGACTGGAGAGACGGCATTTTAGGTGAATCACAGCTCATTCCACAAATTATTTATAGACTGCTCTCTATTTATGACAGGATGTCAGCTACCTGGCTACAGGCCAGAGTGTTTATGAATTATCTCATAGATTTAGTATGGCTTCTAGATGAGGGCAAAAGAGATTAAGGAAGGTTCCCTTTGTATCTTTTCATAAGCAATAAGCAATTTCCATTCCAATGAAAAATCTCTCTGGTCCCAGCTGGTGCATGGTTACCAATAAAACTGCCCCACGATCAGAAGGGGAAGTTAATAACTGACGTAGCTTTACTTTATTGTCAAGTAGAGCTGAGCAGAGGTTCAAATTCTTTAATCGTGCTTTTCTCTCTCATCTCCAGTCTCTTTATGTGACACCTCAGTGCCATTTTACAATTCATCATTTCAGAGCCCAAACCAGGAGTACTCAGAGTACTGTGTCGCCCTGGATCAGGATGTTCAGCTGCCTAGGAAGGTATGAGTCTATTAAGGGACAGTTCCAGATGTTGCAAAAACAACAGACAAAAAGCACAACACTTCCCTCTGTCCTTGCTGTTTTGTAGCATGGCATCCATTTCTGAGTCACAGCAATAATGGATCGCCGCAATGTGTTGTGCCCACACTGAAATGAGCACACCTGTGGCTGTTAATATAGTTAGGCCTCATCTCATAAAAACATTGCATGCCCTTGTGTGGACACTTGTGATTGCAGGACATAAAGGTCCCTTTCAGCCCTCTGCAGAGATGTGCAGGTGCCAGGTGGATGCTGTGCCACGTGAGCAACAGCTGCATGGTTTAATGGATGCTAAAGTGGGCAGAAAGAACTGTATCAATTAGATGTTAAGTTTTATTAGACATAACTTAGTGACAGTGGTAAAATTGACATTTACATATAATCATGGCCTTCTTCAATCACAAAAATCATGAACATCAATATATTAAGTGTTAAATTAACTTCCATTTCCATTAGTGTACCTTTCTAGAAACATGGATTGTTTTAAAGTGTGCAGCTGCACGTTACATTCGCATAATAAAGCAAACTTCAAATAAAAAAATAAAACAAATTATGTTAGTACAAGATGGATATTTACAGACAAGGAAGTTCACTGCTGCTCAGAGAACCACCCAGGGCCCCATGGCCATTCAAGTCATACTTCCCCATCCTGGAGTTATAGGGGCCTGGTACTGATCCTTAGCAAGAGGGAGCTTCTCACAGAGTTGGCAGCAGCAAGAATTGTGTTTTCTTGTTAAATAACTATGAATTGGTCCAGTGGTGGATTCCACAGAAACCAAAGCATAGAAACTAAGTGTAATACCAGAGGCAGTTTCAGAACCCAGAACTTTTGCCTCCTGGCCCACTTTTCCAGCTGCCTACTGGTTTTTTTGAAATTAGAAGTACACTACTAAGCTGAAACTTGTCTCTGCTATCTTCTGCCTACCTAATTGTGATGGAAGAACTAGATTTTGTTTCCACTTTTTGCTTTTATTGCCATTGATCTCCAGCTACCTCTGCGGCACAGGAATGTGTCAGGCTTCTCTGAGCTTTACCTCCCACATTCCATGAGCAGTAGGCTGGCTTTAACTGTTTCACCCACTGGGAATAGATACAAAAGGACAGAGAGCATCAGGCACAAAACAAGACTGAACACCCATTTCAAAGCCCCATCTAGGCTTTGTACAGCCAAGACCTTCTCCCCCACATCTTTGCAGGCCAAAGAACTGTAATGCAAATTGTAATTAAAAGCAAATAAGCGTTTTCCAGAATTTTACCTCGTGAGGAAAAAGATGGTGTGTGAGTCTCCATTTTTTATGGCTTATTTTCACAAGTTCAGTCTAGGGCACACCTCCACTGTGTGCTTCCATGCTGAGGAGTGGGATTCAGACTCACTCATAACAAGTTCGAGCATTGTTGCAGCCGCAGCCTGCACTGAAGCCCTACCAAGAGATAAAAGCACATAAGCCGGAAGCAGCACTACATTAGTGCAGCTTCACTGCTTCCAGACCCAAGGAAATCATGGGGACACAGCAGGTCAAACCAGCACCAGCCCAAGCAGTAACTGTCCTCACATCCCACCACCTGACAGTAATCTGCCATGACTTGTCTTCAGCCTCTTATTCATTTTCCACATCTATTCTACCTGCAGGATTTTCAGGGGAACCAGGCAGTTTAGAGTGAGGTCTGCTAAGCAACGGCTTTCATTTGACAATAGGAGCAGTATTTATCTAAAGGAACAGTTTGGTCACTGAGCTGACTTCTTGTTGTGCATTGGTGTTTGACACAGCTTCTTTCTATTCTTCATGATAACTCAGGAAACACTGTTTCAGATGACGCTGTCAGTGTAAAACAAATCACCCTTATTTATTTGTTAAAACGCCTTGGAGATTTTTCTCTTTCCTTTCCAGAGTGCTCCTTACTCCAGTGACCAGCAGCATTATTACCACAGAGACCTTTGCTCAAGCAGTTGCCTACACCAGTATTTTAAGTGTGCATGGGCAGGTCAGGAGCAGCACAATGGGATCCTCTACCCAAATAAACTCTAGTAAGTCAGGCTCAGACAGAAATCCCTCCTACAGGACTCACCTCCTTCATACAGAGCAAAATTCAGCAACCCACAAGAAAAGAAGAGCATTCATTCAGGTAAATAATTCCCTTACATCCATAATTTATTTGCTATGAGACAAGGGGACAGTCACCACTGCACAAAAGGCTGGAAGAGGTTCAAGCATTGGTTTGTTTCTACTGAAACCCTACTCCAAGATTGTACCAAGATCTGACACTTTTGTTCTGGTTCTCTGCAGGAAAAGTTCTCACATGCAGTCATAGAAAAATATGGAAAGGAAATGTCAAACAAATGGAAAGCTTTTATCCCTCTTCAGAGAAAAAAACCCTGATTTAATATTTGTTGGTAGGACAAAAGTACTTATTACTGCTGCTGACTCCATAGCACTGAAATTTGTAAGTAATAGCATTCAGTAGAGTTAGAAAACATAGACAGATGTTGCTCTACTTATGTTTTACAGCTGCTTTGAGTGATGTGGCATCTACAGCTGTGTTGGGTGTAATCCTCTGGCCACACTGTCTATTCCCAGCTTGCTGTTCATGCCCCACATCACCCATACCAGGGTTTTCCGTCACACACTCAGGTTCAGGTCAGGCATTTTCTACACTACCACACACACCAATAAAAACTCCAGTGACAGGAGTATTTTCTTCAATGCTATTTTACATAGTGGGGCAAGAGAAGAATAATAGAAAAGAAATGCATTGAGAAAGAAATGACTTTTTTGTAGGACAGGATTTTTCTTCTGCTTTTACTGAAAAGCAGCAAAGTGCTACAGAAACAGTGGTCTTGTCCGACCAGTCTTCATCAACTGGTCATAATTTTATGGACCACAACAACTCCCCAAAACAAGTACTTGCATTTATTACATTAACATTGTTTGGTTTGGGTTTGTTGGGTTTTGTTGGGGTTTTTTTTGTGGTTTTCTTCTGTGGTGGTTTTTGTGGGGGTTTGTGGTTGGCGTTTTTTTAGTTTGGTTGGCTTTTTAATCCAGTGAAATAATGCCTACGATCAACACTTTCAAATTGCCTATTCTGGAAGTCTGCCACAGTTACTTTAAAGTACCCAGAAATGCAGCTTGTTTATTTAAAAGTCCTTTGGGAAGTCATTACTGCTCCTGATGGAGTATCTCAAATATCGAAATTCTAAGGCCCAACAGGCTATTAGGAGACATTTTTTCCTCTAAAAATAGAGGAATATCCAGCTTTCTGTAGGAAAATAAGCCACTGGAAGAAAATCCTTAGTGACGGTTATTTTTACTTAAGTCCTTCCTCAGAGACACTGGCACCATTCTGAAAGCAAGAATAACCAAGTCAACCTATTTTGAATACTTAGGCATCCAACTACTGTAGAACAGAAAACAAAGGTAACAGGAAACAGTACTGGTGAGCTTCCTTCATGTCCATTGACTTCATATCATTAAATCATTCATATCACTAAAATATTCATATCACATAATACTAAAAGTCAAGTCCTGTGCAGTGCTAGAGCACCTTCACTTAGAGAGTTTTAAAGCATTCTCAAGGTGGTGATGGTCTTATCTTCAGCCCACTGCAGACTGGCAGAGACAGAAAGGCACGAGCTGGCATTGAAGGCTGTGGTTCCCAAAGACCCACCGCAACCATTAAGTGACACTGTCTCCCCAAATGTAAACTCCCTTTATCTGAGACAAAATATCTTTAAAACATATTAGTAAACATATTAGTCTCTTAATCACACCTTAGGAAGATACCTTGAACTTGTCAAATCGCTTGTCAGTAAGTAGCCTCCAGGCAACAGAAGAAAATCCTGTTTATTTTGAGGCATTAACAAAGAATGTGACAGCACCACGGGACTGCAGGTGGGTCAGCCTTGTGTAGCACATAAGGCAGCCATGGGTACTTATTAAATCCAAGGCCATCTGTGTAGTCAAGAGAGACATAAAGCACTTAGAAATTGCTGATTCTCAGCCTCCAATCTATGCCTCCTTTATCTGTGAGAGATGCTGTTTCCAAACTGTATTCCCAAAGTGCTTTCCAGTTTGATGCATGTGAGAGTGATCATCAAAGCTGAAAGCCCTCCAGCCTGGAAACTACCAGTAACAAGGAATAGCTGATGATAAAAACCAGGAAGCAAGTAAAAGCAGGTATCTCAACACAGGGACAAGAGAAAGGAATCCAGTTTATACATCTGGGGCAGATAATTGGCCAAGTCCAATCTGGAGTCACACCTGTGAAAATCTGTGAAGGAATGAGGACTGGGTTAGTGACAGAGTAGCACTTAAAGAAGCCCAAAAGGGCCCATTTTTTCTGGCTTAACCTGTCTCAAGCACAAGGTGAAGTGTGTCTCCTGCATCCCCTATGGCTGACTCCAGAGCCAGGTGCATTATTCAGCCTGCTTGGGCACCCAGGTGAATCTCCATCCCCCATCGTCGTCCCTGCGCACAAAGGCCTGTCCCTGCTGGAAGCTGTGTGTTCTCACGTTGCGGTGGGGACTCAGAGACGTTGTGAAGGCCACTTCTGTTTTGTTGGGTGACAAATCACCAGTCAAATAAGGCACCCCATAGGCTGGGAGGGAGGAAACGCTTGGCTCTGGTGAGGAGACACAAGGTGTTGAAGAAAACTGAGGAAGGAAGGGAGAGTTCTCGCTGCATGGATGGGCACTGCTGCTGGCTGGAGGCACGTGGCTGCAGCTAAACACTGCTGCTGCTCCTTCCCCGTGCTCATAGTCCACTGCTCCCCCAGGGCTCAGGCAGTACGTGTCTTTTCCAAGGTCTGGGGACAGGGCACTGTAGTTAGCTGAAGTTTCATCAATGGTGTTGACATCTTTTAGTCCTAAGGTCTGCAAAACCCAGCTGTCAACAGCAGGGCTGGCTTGCTCTTCACAGGCAGTGAATTCATTGAAGAGGTTCCTTCTAGCTTTGGAGGCATGAGCAGTTTCTTGAGGAACAAAGCAGTGGTCCTCTTTTAATCTCCTCTTGGTACTTTTGAGGATAGCACAGGTTTTTTGTCCATGGACAGACAGCAGTTTCTATTAAAAAATAAAACAAAAACAAGGTGGAGAGAGAAGATTAAAATCAGAATTTCTAGATACCTGAAAGCAACATGTTTCTGACCTCAGATTTTAGCAAGATGTTTACTACTGTCCTTATAAAGATACTTTTTCTTCCACCCTCTGCTTAAACATATGGGTATGACCAACTACTTTATATCTTTAGAGTGACTGCAACAACCCAGTCCCTGAACGAGAAGAATTTGACCATGTCAATAAGGCCTGTGCTTTACTGGCATTCCCAGCCCCCAGCTCCCACATGGCTCTGTGCCAGCAGCACCTGGCATGTGAGAAGGGCACAGGGGACAAAGTGGCAGCCTGACAAAGAGGGAGGATGCAAAGTAAGAGGTCAGTCATGCTGGGACAGGTGTGATCCTGACCAGGCAGTGCTCAGAGCAGCAGATTGAGTGGTGTTGCACTCATCAATTCACCTCAGTTGTCATTATCCCAGCACAAGGGCCCTTCAGGCATCCAGAGATGGCCAAAGGGAAGCAAGTATAAACAAGGAAGCTCCCCACCATGTCATGAATTCACTGCTCAGGCACCTCCTGTGATAGTTTCACACTGGACCCTTCTCCCCATGGCACAGGGGGTGGCTGTGTCTCCCTGCTGTGCCCAGTGAAGGAGACCTTTTCCACTGCCAGGAGTCAGGTGAGGGCATGGGAGGGAGCACATGTCACACTATCACCAGCAATAAAAGGGAAAAGCAAAGTCTGCAATGCTTTACAGTTCCTTTTACCTTGTGCCCAATCCACAGAGCTGAGCAAATAATCAATAGTTCAATCTCATGGGCAAGGCTGGAATAGCAAAAAATGTCTTTAAGCTGACAAGAAAAAACTGTTTATTTTTGTTAAGATTACAGAAAAAGAATCCAAATATTAAGAAACAGAAACAAAGAATCTAAATATTAAAAAAAAAGCCTCTCACACTTAGTTTGACAGAAAGTTTCATCCAACATGAAATGTTTAATTTTGTATTTCACCGTTTTGAAAAACTCACACAACTTTTTCATTAATAAACTGCAAAAAAAAAGATTAGCATTCTAATGTAAATGAATAAAGCATATAATTGGAAATTCAGAAAACAAAACTAAATGGAAAGCACGGAAAACATTAAAAAAGAAAAAAATAATCCTTATCATAAGGATAATTGGCAAAACAGAGACATTCAAGAAATATATATTCAAGTTTTAACTTTTAACTGAAAAAAGGCGTTGGAATAATTTAACCTTGCCTATAGAATCTTACTTTACTTATAGCTAACTAATAAATTAAACTTAATTATGCCATGTGCTATACTGTCTCCACAGTCAGAACCTGAGAGGATGTCATTCCTGGGGGAAACCTTAGATCCACTACTAGCAATTTGCCAGCTCTGTGAATTTAAATGTCACACTGCAGGTTGTCTACACTCTAAGACTTTCCATACATTTTAATGGCCTGTACCTAACCAGCCTGTTCCTTCTGCACACATCCATATGACAGGTTTGAACACAATACCTTGGCTTTTTCTTCTAAACACTTAATCAGGGCAGAATTCAGGTACTGTCGGAGGTTATTATTTTCTTCATGTAACCTAGCAAGTTCCTCTTCCTTCTGAAGCAAAGTGTCTTGAAGCTGTGGAATAGAAATATTGATGAATAGATGTTGACTCTGTAACTTAATAGCAATTGCCCTATGGTACAAGCTGCTTGGATTCGATGATCTGGGTGTTTGCTTTGTGAACTCAACCTACCCCCTCTAGCCTCTTGTCCCTGTAAATCTAAGTGGCATGACTGTTCAGTTTTCACTTTTGACTTCCTTTAATCTTTAGTGAGTGTTTGAGAAGATTACTCTGAAAAAACCTGCAACCACAGAATAATAATAGAAAAGAACTACAGGTAACCCTGTGAGCAGCCAGAAACGGTCACGGGCCTGAGAGCAGCTTCAGGATCTCCTCCTGAGCTGCAGTAAATATCCCTTTGCACCCCTCCTTCCCATTTATAGGTGGCTGGTGCAAAAAAGAAGGAGGAGTTGCAAACTAACAATTTAAGGGGGTAGAGTGCAGAAGAAAGATGCAGTTGCCATTCTTTATGGTGCAGTAGTACTCAGTGATCTCTTCAATTCTGGACCCTACTGTACCAGTCCTATACAGAGCTCAGATAATCCCTGGTCCCAAGAGCTGATCAGGAAAGGCAGACACCTAACACTTTTCCATAGGAAACATACGTGTTTGCAGATAGATTTCTGCCTCCTGATCATAGCTCTGGATACTTTTTTAGGAGAACAAAGGATCTTCTGCCAAGGACCCCAGGCATCTGCTCAGCACAGGCTGTCAAGAACAGACTTAAATGATTGAGGTAGAGCCAAAGAAAGAAGTACACTGACATCTGGAACTAGAGTTTGATTCCAGGGACCTTTAAGTGAATATATGAATTTTCATTGACTCCACTGTGTTAAGATATCATTCCAGGTACGTGATCAGAGTCATCAGTCTGGAGTTCCTCCATCTAGGTCTGCTCAGAGTTTCTCCTGACCCTTGCTGGGATTTACAAACAAAAGGAAAGACAAGAGAAAATAAAGTAACAAGGAAATCCTTCTTGGTCAAAATGGTTAATCCTTCATGTAATTAGGCAATTCTGGTGGAATCATCTCCCATGAAGTTAAACCTGGTGGAATCAGGAGGACACAAACTACATATTTTTAGCCAACTGCAGCATCAGAGCCTGAGGAACCTCTTGGTCATACCCGTGTTCTTCTTTAGTGCCAAGGCTGCTGGTGCAATACGATGCAAGAGGGGAGGGATGGATAGGGAACCCTACATCAGTTGTTCCAACTTCACAGGGCAACATGGGGGAGACAAATACTTCAAGCAAGGAACAACAATTTTCTGTCATTTCCCACATCCGTGCCAGCAAGAGGGAAACGTGTCATAAACCAACCCAGAAGGTGCCATACGTGCCACAAAGTTCGGGAGCCTCGTGGGGTGCAACGGAGGTTGCTGCGGGGCGCGGAGCCTTTACCTGCTTGTTTCTGTAGAGCTGGGAGGACAGCTGGTCTCCCTGCCACGCCGCGTGCTGGGCACCGAGCTGCGGGCTGCAGAACCGGCCTGGGGAGCAGAGCGAGGGTCAGCCCGGTGCCGCAGCGCTCCCAGCCCGGTCCCCCGCGCCGGCGGCGCTGAGCGCACTCACCCGGCGGCCG
>VZRJ01013264.1:674411-698410 GCA_013397565.1 Ptilonorhynchus violaceus | reverse complement strand
TCCGCCCGGGCCGCGGCCATGTTGGGGCTGCCCAAGATGGCGTCATCAGCCGGCGCCGCCCCCGCCGCGCGGCGATGGTGGCGGGGGGAGCCGCGGCCCCTCATGCGGGGCTGGGGTGCTGCAGTCCCGGTCCGCGGGATCCGGGCAGCTCGGGAGGTGCCCGCTTGGTCCTGCAGGGGATGAGGCAGGCGCAGAGGAGCCTGCAGCGGGTGAAGGGAAGGGATCCCCAGCGCAGGGGCGCCCCCCATGTCGCCCCGAGGCACTTCGCGGCTCCTCTGTCGGGGCAGGGGCAGCAGCAGAGGAGGAGAGTTACGTGTCTGAACAGCACTTCTAGGGAGATAATTAGGGACGTGGAGCACCTGTGTTATGAGGAGAGACTGAGGGAACCGGTCCTGTTAAGAGAAGACTGAGGGGATCTCATTAATGCATATAAATCTCTCAAAGGCGCAGTGAAGAGCATGGTGCCAGACTCTTTTCAGTGGTGCCCAGCGACAGGACGAGGAGCAATGGCCATAAACTAAAACGCAAAAAGCTTCAGCTCATATAAGGAAGAACTTGAGTACACTGAGGGTGGCAGAGCACTGGAAGAGGCTGCCCAGGGAGGGTGTGGAGTGTCCCTCTCTGGAGACATTCCAGACCCGCGTGGGAGCCCGTGGTCACTCCGCTGCTGTGTCTGCACAGCCGGTGTGGTGTTGGCGGGGTGTTGGCAGTGCTTGGCTTTCTCAGCCAAGGAATTCAGGCCAACTCACAGTACCAAGGCTGATATGCTGGGGAGTGGAAGATGGTACATGGGTAAAAGACCCCAAATCAGAGCCCTGGTAGGTTTGGGGAGATAAACTTTGGGTAACTGTCAAGGAAAGAAAAATGCTGATGGTGTAGGAGAGAAGCACCTAATTCTGCAAAATGGTGCATGGATGTCATACATGATGATGGAAGAGGTTCAAGTCACAGCAGCAATCACACTGATGTGTAGTGTAAAACAAAAGTAACAATCACCTGATAATTCTGTTCATCTGAGGGTCTTACTGCTTGTTGTGTTTAATGATGCAGCTCTTTAACTGGGAATAAAGTTCTGGGGTGAAATGTTTATCAAGGCTACAATATTGCTTCAGTAGAGATAGAATTTCACTTTGAATGTCATAGCAGCTGTTTTCTGAAGTGTTGGGAACACACTTAAGTGTATTGCAGTGTGTTCCTATATGTTCTTGGCACCTTATTTTGTCTTGTAATTTCTGTGATGTTCCTGCTTAAATGACAGTGACGAAGCTAATCCTTCAGAATAAAATTTAAAAAAAGGCACAAACTTTTTGTTCCTCATTTAACTCATTTTTATGTAGAAATGGCCTTAAAATTGCTTTTGCATCCTAGCGAACTGGCTCTCGGGAGGGATGGTACACAGAAGAAAATTAATATTTACAAATAGTTTAATTCAAGTTTTGTACTGGCTTACTACAGTTACAGTATGGGTTACTCTGCATGCTAACACCTGCACAGGTGTCCAAACCCACCCCAAATCCTCTTCAGCTATCCTGCCACATTACTGCTACAGTGCTTCTTATCCCTATTGAGAGTGGATAAGTGAATCAGTGGCAAAATAGAGGCTCACTCAATAACTCAGGATATTAACCTGTAGACAGGTACACACAGGTACCTGACACTCGCATGAGTCTCTGCTGATGTGTGTGAAACTAAAGGTGTGAGAGATTAAACCTGATGAGAATGATTTGCAAGAATGCTTTTGAAGGGGAATTTAGGCAGATACAGGTTCTGGCTGCTTCTCTGATCAGTCTTCCTCCTTGAACGCAGGACTAAAAGGCACTTCCCAAATCCAGTCCCCTGCTGTTGAGACATTCTTAAACTTTTCAATCTCCCTCTTAAAACTAATTAGGTTATTTTCCTTATGTTATTCCCACTGTGAGTCTACACCGTACTGAGCTCTGATGGCTAGACACTTTCTGCTTTCCAGGCTGAATGTATTCATAGCAGGTATAATCCCTTTTGTCCTTGTGCCAAACTTCTGCTTTAGTTTAGACACTTCATCTCCCTCTCTAGTGTTTAGCCTTGATGTCTTTGCAAAGCGCTGTCACACATTGTCTTTTCCTTTGCTTTTTAGGTCGAAGAAGGCAGGTTCTTTTACTATCTTTCCTAACCTTAGGAACCCATCTCTGAAAATACTCCAGCTGACATTAACCTGTTTTTCAGATGGATGACCAAACTTACTCAGGTTGCTGTGTAAGACACCATTGTTTTAGAGAAAAGTATCAGCAAATCTTTCAGGTACATTTTAGGGCAGTCTTTACCTTTTTCATTAGTCTCTCACACCAGTTACTAGTTTTGAAATCATTGTCAGCTGGCAGTGAATACACCTGTGGGCTTTATTTGCTGTAAAATGCAGTTAAGTGAAACTGAGTCTTCAGTGCTGTTGGGGTCCAGCTCTCCTATGCTGATACTTTTTAGTACTTTGAAATTTGACAAGTATTTAGAATGAAGCAAAAAGATGACTACAGGATGGAAAAACTGCAAAACATCTTTCTGGATTTACCTGCATTTTCTCACAGCAAGAGCGGTGAGTTAGTGAATAGAGGATATCCAACCTGTGTGCAGTTCTTGTGGTGGCTTCAGTGCTTTCTTGTGGTTTGAAATGAAGGCACACAGTGTATTTAAGGTGTGTGTGATTTTGTTCCTGTGTTTTCTGATACACACTGGGTGAGATTTATCCTTGATAGAGCTTTAGAAGGAAATTTGGTATTACTAGTGCTTAATTGCCTGTGTTCGGAAAAGGCTTGTTGTTAAGAAAGTAACTTGTATTTTAGCAGCTGTGTGTAAAAGAATAGTATCTTGTAGTGATCTAGAAGCTTAATTTGAGTGATGGATACTGTCTGATGGAATTTATTTGAAAAAGTTGAAGTTTGAATACATAGGTAGTGGCACTTTTATGTGTAGAATATCCTTACAGATGAAGTGTGTAAGGAGCATGTTTGAATAACATCTGTGCCATGTGTTGTGTCCACAAGTGTTCACCCATCTGTTGTCACCCCTGCTAATGGCAAATCTTGGTTCTCTCCTGTGGATGTAGCTGTTGTTTCACAAGGGACAGCAGATCCCTGCTTTGAAGAGAGATCTGTTAGGTAAAACACAGATAACTGCTCATGAAGATTTATGACTAGAAGGGACTTCTGTGTCAGGTTGTCCCATCTCCTACTTTAGTTAGGCAGCTGATTCATAAAACATTAATGCTATCCCCCAGTGCTTGCTCTTGTGATGCTGGTACTGCTTTTTACTCCTTGTCTGTTCAAAATTTAACTCTAAGTAGCAATCTAAATTTGTTCTTAGACATTTGTGGCTTTAGCTTTTTCTGTTTCAACCTGTGTGCCATTTGATGTGTTAAAAACAACGATCTGTGCTGTGTTTGTCTGGCTTTGTGTAATTGTTTTTCTGTTTTGCCCACCACCTGAGAGGCAGTCCTCTAGATTGCAGTTGATACTCCCCCAGGTACAGGAATGAGGAATCATCTCCCGAAATGGAAGGACAAATGAAAAAAGGGCAAGTTTTATGAGCACAGAGTGTGTTTACAGAATTCACTGCTTACAGAATGTCATTGAGAGTGAGAGCATTGTGATAAATAAACAAATACTGATTTTTATAATTCTGGAGTTTTCTTTGAAATATTTGCATTAATTCTACTGGGTATATTGATCCTCTGTTTGAGGGGGACACTAATTGCACTGGTTTAGTATCCTACGGACATGTTCTCTCAGAACTCATCCCAGCTTCTCTTTATTGCCTGTGTCTTGCCCTTTCCTTGTGTGCAGCTGGAATTGTATAATAAAAAATGAGGTCTGGGTCTCAGGGCTTGCTTTTGACAAGCTGATGAGTTCACCTGAAAACTGCAAGTGGGAATCTGTTACTGATGCCAGTCTGATTGATGTATGGAAGAGAAATATGTTCTACTCCTGGGTCTGATGTTGTGCAGTTTTATAGCGGCACTTTAAATGCCTGAAACTTCAGAACATCACCCATTTGCGGTATAGACCAAAGTCGGTTTCTGCATCTTTGTTTCAGTTCCTCATCTATCAATAGGACTGGTGTGTCTGCTTAGATTTCACATTTCTGAAATAAAAAATGTCCTCACATAGCCCCCGGCCATGTGAGTCCCTTTGTTCTTGGCTGAGACCAATTGGCTCCAGAAGAGCAAATTAATTGTGAAGTGATAATTTTTCATGACGTTTGGGGGTTAATTGAATGGGAGTTTTTATATAAACCATGATGTAGTTTTGGAACCAGAGCCTGTTCGTGGTCTGGCATCACAGCACGCTGCTCCTCTTGATGTCCCTCCATCCAGAGGTTCCCACTGCACCGAGCTGCTCTGCTGCAGCTAACTACCCTTTACATCACAGGAGAGTGATTCAAAAGTGCAAACAAGTGTGCTAAGGTTAAATGGTTAAATGTCTCATGGTTAAATAACAGATGGCAGAAACAGTTTTTCTTGAGTGTATTATGAGTGTTGACCATCGTGGTTTGGGGGAAATTGTTGCACCTACAAGAGAAAGACCAGTGTGCTGAAAAGCCATGTTTTTCTCCATGGTGTTTTCTATTGAAGTCAAACTATTTTGCAGGGAGACCTGCCAGAAAAGCTTAGGTCAGGGGTTTAATCCAAATTAGGATGAATTTTCATGGGACCAGATGCAGAGCTGAATAGGGTCTCGTGTCTAATCAGCCACTGATGTGTGCATCTGCCTGCTTCTAACCTGGCCTGTGAGCTCCTCCTGTGTGAACCGTGCTGCCAGTACCGATGTACTGGGCTTCACCTATTTAACAGTGCCTTTCCCCTTGGCTGTGGCTCAGGAGTTGGCAGTCTGGCTCCTCTCCATGTTGCTTTGGGTGTAGAGCTGGGCACTTTCCATTCTTGGCTGGCAGTTGGGATGTTTGGCAGAGATCTCTGATCTGAGTAAATATGTGTGGGGGCATCTCTTCATTGCAGAGCTGTATGGCATTGCATTCCCTAATCAATAATGAAAGAAAGATTCTAGGATGTGTGTAAATGTGTTGGGGGTCAGAAGGTGAAGGATGTTGTTGTCATGAGCTGAGAAAGATGTCAGGGTTTTTGTGCATACTTTTCAAAGGCTGATTTAAAGCAGTAAGTCACTGGGGAGATATCCTAGTAAAACAGCTCTGTGTGTATACACAAAATTTCCAGCTCCTAGTCCATGCAGGTAGTGTTCGATGAACTGGTGATGAAAAGGAATTAGCTGGCTGGTAATTCATCTAAAAGATTGGCAGAGGATTTTACAGGCTTACACCAGAGCTGGCTGGAGACAATAATCTCTTTTCTCGAAGAATGCCGAGGTCCTGACGCCCAGCTCGTTGGAATGAAACCTGAATGCTTTTTAATTCTCTGTGAGAGATTTTTTTCTTTCCCCTCTTTGGTTTTTGTTTTTAGGAAGGAACAAAATGTTTCATTGTGATTTTGTCAATTATTTTGATATAATGGATTAAAAGAGTAAATGTCTTCCAAATCCCAAAGCCTTTTAAAAGAATTCCATTCAAAACACATCAGAGCTGTTTTCTTCCCTGAAATTTTGCTGAAATTTAATTTTAACCAAAAGTTTACACATTTCAATGGCAGCATGACTTCCCTTGTAGCAGTGATGTGCAGTGGATAATAACTGCAGACAGGATTTTTTTTTTTGTCCAGTTATATTTTATGCTATCCTGGAGGAGAAAGGAGTGGGGGGAGGTTTGTATCCATTTGGCAGCCTCATACTGTGCCAAAACAGTGTAAAAAGGCCTGAGAGTGAATAAGAAACAAGAGAAGTATTTGGTTTTTAACTGCTCCTGGATGAGAGAGCAGGATTCATCCATGCCTTACTGTAATTTTACAATTCCATTGCAAACTGTAATAGTGCAGCAGGGAAAGAAAGAAGGGGTTAGTACAGTGCAACAGAGCAGGCTTCAGAGGGGAGACTTTCTCTTGGCTCAAGGTTCTTGTGTCCAAGTCTCCTGAAGTGACTGGAAGGAACACAGGCTTAAATGGCAGCTTTTGAGCTGCCCAGAAGCTCATGTGGGTTCTGTTTCATCTTTCCTTTCTCACTTTCATGTCTCTAGAAATGAGAGCTCTTGCCACGCACAGAAGCCACAATGACTGGTCTGTCATCCATGGGCAACTCTGAAGCTCAGCAGCCTCCTGACATTGGGGTCTTTTTGGCTCAGGTCAATGTTTGCTGACCTCCCCTTTAGAACTAGAAAGGAGTGCTGTTGTTGGAGAAATAGCAGGTTTGTTTGAGGTGAACTAATTCAATCTGGGAATTTGCTGTTAGCTGTTGGATGTTGTTTTGCAATTCCACAAATTTCAAGAGTTGTGTTGAGGGATAGGGCTTAGACCTCTCTGTAATCTCCAGCACCCAGGAGATACAAATCTACAAGGAGTAGTCTGGGTAACCACCCTTGGTGTGTTGAGGACAATGGAGTGTGGCCCCCTGGAACAAAATACTTCACTGGGAACTGAAATACCCTACAGTGCTCAGTTCTGGGTTGGCTGCTGGTCTGCAAAGTGACCTTCAATAACTTGCTTTTATTGCTTTGTTTATCCTAAATGTGTGATGAGAAAGATACTACGTTAGGTGTTCTTACTGAGGAATAGCCCTTTGTGATTGCTGGCAGTTTTATTTTCAAGAGTAATACTAATGATAGATTTTATTCTCTCAAAGATGTGATTTGGTACCATGAATTTGGATGGATAGCTTATTGCTGAAAATGTTTTGGGTTTCATGAGCTGCTGGGTGCTGTTTTATAGAAGTATGTCATAGGTGGACACTAGAGGGCTTGCTGGCGTCCCTCCTGCTTCCTCTCGGGCACAGCAAGGTTCAGCAGAGTAAATCAGGGAGCCTTCACTCAGGGTCTTACAGCTGGATTTTAAGTTTTGAAGGTGAGGCAAACCGGGCAACACAGGGGAAAGGAATTCTTTCGTGTTGCATCTTGAAAACTCCTTCAGCCCCGGGAGGATTTACTCCGCCTTATGGCAATGACCTTTTCAAGTGCATCTGTAACCAGATTAAAGTTGCCAGTGGGAGCACTGCAAGCACAGGCTGTTTCAGTTCAACCTCCAGGCAGGCAGAACGATCCCAGGAGCAGTTAACTACAGGCATTCCAGCGTTCAGTTGTGGGTGATGTTCAGGTTGCCTGTGTAACTTCCAAGTACACGGCGGTGTGAGGACCTTCGGATAGGCAGGCTCTGGATTCAGGTGTTGTGGATTGCTGTGTAGAAGCCTCCAGCACTCTCCACTGCCCATAGGGAATCTGGCTGAGTACCAGGCAGTGTGACAGTTGCCATGTGCTTTCCCAAATCTGGGGGAATGTCTGATCTCCCCCAGCACTCTTTGCTCAAGTAAGCAGTTGAATGCAGCGCTGTGTGGAGCGTGCTCACCTCGAGAACTCACGGTGTGTCCAGCCAGACTCCTCCTGGTGTCACTGTTGGCTCTTGCTCTGCTTTACTTGCTGTCTAGGCTGCAATTTAACAATGTTTGACAGGTTTAAAAACAATTCTGTCACCAGATTCCCCTTTCAGCATGTAATAAGAAACTTTCAACCACAGCACTGAGGAATAAGAGACAGACAGGTTCTGAAATTTAATGTGCTGTCAGCAACCAGCCTTGCTGCAATGGGTTAAGCAACACCATCCCTGTAGACTGTCACTCACCACTTTTCTTTGAGTCGACCTGCTAGGATTTTTCCCTCTCCTCCCTCCCCTTCCTCTTTTCTTTCTCTCTTTCTTCCTCTTTATTCTTTTCCTCAGGTCTCTTGATTTCATGCTGGCTTTCTAAATTGAGGATAAAGTTAATTCGGCACACAATGCCACAGCTGGAATGAAATACGGCCAGTCGCCCGCGTGGAGGGGAGGGCTCCATGCTAGCTGGGGGTGGCTTGTTGCATCTCCTAAGGCCGCTGCAGGCTGTCACTGATTTATTGATAGTGCTTCTAGCAACAAAGCAAGAAGTTAACTAATTATGAACATATGGTTCAGCTCACGCTTGACTCAGCAGCCACCTTAGCCTGGAGCTGCCTAGGTGCTTCAGAAGCAGGAGAAGAGGGAAGTTTTGGGTGGAAGGTGTGGTCCAAAGTCCCACTGACAAGCCAGAGGGAGACTTGATTGATCTTAATCTATTCTTTTTGTTAGGAAGGCAGCATGCTGCTGTCAGGAACAGCTTGGTAATAACAGATTTGTGGCCTCTAAGTCCTTGTGGTTATAGCCAGCATGCGACACTCGGTCAGCTCCTTGCATGCCCTGTACTTAATTGGTCTCAATGGTGGGGTCTGAAATGAGACTGTAGTTCAAGGTGCAACACATGCTGTACCTGAAAGTGCAGCCTGTGAGCTGCTGCACAGATGTCAGCTTTTTACCAGTGGGCTTAGCACTGGGGACCCGGAGGGTCCGCACAGAAAGGGACAAGGGGCGTCTGAGAGGACCCTGCAGATTTTCAGAGCTTAATATGGAATTAATTAGAGGAAAACTTTACAGAGAAAGAGTGTGACTGGTAGAGGAACAAGAAGGGAGGCGCAAAGAACTTGTTAGGAAGTTAATCAAGGTGGATTGCAATTTTGCCTGCATTGAGTGGTCAGCATGCATAGTGTGGACACAGGAGAGTCTTTAATGGGAATTGATACCAGCTAGAGGGGGGAGGAGGGTGTCTCTTTCTGTCCATCTGTTGGTCTTTCACAAGTGAATTCATCTATGCCACAGGATTCAAAACAGTCTTGTTAGAGACATCTTTTTCATGGGCGTACATGGTCTGCAGGAAGAGTGAGCTTATTTCTGTCCAAGCTTTTAAAACAATTTTAGGGTTCTTAGAGTTCACTTATCTGGAAATGCTGAGCATAGAATGAAGGCAATTTTAAAAACAGGCATTGGAAAGAACTCCAGGGAAGAGTGATTTGACACAGCCAACAAACATGTTATTTTCTGACTACTTAGACAAAGCAAAAATGGGCAGAGAGGGTCATTTCTGTGCTGGGATGCATTAGCAACACCACAATCAGTGGCTGAGGGAGATGGTTAGTGACCTCTACTAGGCACTGGTGAAGCTGCTTCTGAAGTACTGCATCTGGTTTTGGTCTTCACACTGCAAGAAGGTTGCTGCCAAACTGGAGAATTGAGCAGGAGGGCCACTAAGCTGGTCAGAAGGCTGGAGCACATGAGGGTGGGGGAGCTGGGCTTGCTTAGGCTTAGCTTGGAGAAGAGGGCTAAGGGAATCTGGTGACACTCTGCCACTGCCATGGGGGCATAAAGAGAAGACAGAGGCCAACACAGGTGTGCACAGTGAAAGGACTCAAAGTATTCAAAAACTGGGGAAAGTTATTTTTCAACTAGATATGAGGGGAAGGAAGGGGGGAAAAAAAAAGAAAACCCAGACGTGGTAAGCTAGAGAGGCTGTGGAATTGCCATTTCTGGGGTTTTTCATAATTTGCCTGGGCCAAGTCCTGAGCAATGTGATCTAAATTTGAAAAGGACTCTTAATTTTCCTGTGACCAGGCTGCAGCTGGAGCACAGCCCAGGGCCTAGGACAGAGGCACATGGCTCACATTCTGTCCTGTGCTGCTGTGCTGGCTGGTTCGTGGCTCTGCTGTCACACCACGATGTACATGGCAATTATCATCGTTGCTTCTATAATGTAATGAATTAGGGCAGTTAATTAGTGGGTTAAGTTGATCTGTACACAATGATTTGAAATGTAATTTGCCCAGATACCGCAAAAGCTTTTCTTAGCAGAGGCTGTGCTTTGAGCTGTGATTAGCTGGTTAGAGCAGAAATGATTTTTGAGGCTAAATAGGTGCCTGTCCCTCATCTATTTCTTATCTTTTCTGAGAGGATGCTGCAGGTGAGTTGAGGACCAGAATGTGAAAGGTCCCTGTGAGATCTCATATTGCTGCTGAAGATGATTTGAGTTCACCTGACTGAACTGCACTGCTGCAGGCTGGAAGCACTGATGTAACTTGTACTACAGGTTCAGGCTATTGAGATGTTCATCTCTAGCTAACAGTCATGTAGAGGAGGTGGAGGGATAAATTCTCAGGCTATTAAAGCTGCTCTTACAGTGTATTTCTGACCAAAGCCTTGCTTTGTGTTTGCCTGTGAGGTCCTTCTCTGGCTGAAAGCTTTGCCTGTTATGTAACCAAATGGAATAGTTACTACCTACTGAGGTCTCAATGTCAGCATCTCTGTTGTAATATATACATTTAAAAAAAGCACCAAGTGTTCAGCCTTGAATTCTCAATAAGTTCTTATTTGTATCACTCTAATAGTGTGAGAGGGAGAAATCTGAAGGAATTGGTACTTAATCCCAGCACAACACCTTATAAATGTGTCTACATGGTGCAAAGCAGCTTTGGTGGAAAGAAGAATCAGGATTTGGTGTTTTCCTGTCTCTCTTGGGATCCATCTCTGCTCTGCTCTTTGCCCAGAGAAGCAGTGTAGTGCAGTGGAGACCTTCTCGAGGTACTGCTGTCATTCCTCACTGCAAAAATCAGCCACTGCTTGTGTTTGTAGCAAGTGCACGTTATTTAAAAAGATGAGACTCTGGTTATGAAAAATTCAAATGAATTTGACTCAGATTCAAGCGTGACTGGATCAGTTTGTGGTTTTGTACGTAACTCAAAAAGTGACCTGGGTATACAGATTAGGATTTAGATCATGATCCCAAAAATGCAGTAAATGCTCAGAAACATGTGAATTTGAAGTCCATTTTCAGACTTGCTGCAAGGGAGACCTCCTAGCTGACAGGTTAGGAGGAGCTTTTCTGACTTAAGTTTGAAATTGTTGCTCCAAGGCAGACCTGTATCTGAGTAGGAGCAGTTGTTTGGTTTAGCAGGTGCCAAATGAAAATTGGGTAGCAGTGGTTATAGTTTTCTGGGCACCTTATTTTCTCTGGAGTTGGCCAAAGAGGGGAAAAAAATCTAAGCAGAACTCCCTGTGCCAATGAATGAGACCAACACATACAGATCAAAGGCAGAGGCACTGTAGTGAGTCTCTGAAAACTGAAAACCTCTGGTCTCTGCGAGTAACATCCTGTTCCTGCTCGGGTGTGGGGGCGACTTGTGGCTTCTTTGCTATGTGTCGGTAAAATGACCTGTTCCCTGGCGCAGAAGTTGCAATAACTGTAGTTTTATATTCAAAAGCCTATTTCTTTGTCAGAGAGAGCTTTACATCGCTAAGGATGAACTCTTTAGGTGTGTTCCCATATAGAATTCAATGATATTACCCCATCTGCTAACTTCCTTTGGCTTCCCGGCTAAAACTGGGATCCAAGTCACGATGCTCCTCGGTACCAGTTGCTGCTCCCTTTCCCGCCTAATGCAGCTGTAGCCATTAGGATGACTTGCATCCTGCTGCAAGCAATATGCCCGATCTTTACCCTGCAAAGGTATTGTTTAAAGGGCTCTGAAGATTCTGAACAAACTGGCCTGGCAGGGGGACTTTCAACTTCCCCTCCTTTACGGGCACAAGAGCCCGTGTTTGTAAACAGAGCCTTAGCGCGGTAGTGGGAGCCACCGGAGGACTGTCAGCTGGGTAATTGGATGTCAGCTCCCTGCCGGGGCCGGGGCTAATGAGTCATCCTGCACAAACAGAATGGCCTTGGGAGAAAGGCGAGCAACTGGGACAGCAATAATCACATCGACAGAGAAGCCCGCAACCCTGTTGGGATAAAGGCAGAGCAGCATTTGGGGACACAGGGCTGCCCTGTTTGGATTTCGTTAAATAGAGATTAAGCAGGTTCTGAATTTGTAAAGTTGGGATATTATTACTGGTGCTTGTGTTTAAATGTGTTCTCATATGCATGGGCTGTGGTCTAATATACAATAAAAATGCTTCCATTTTATAGGTTTAGTGGCCTTTGTTTTTTGAAAAATATCTAAGGAAAGAAATAAAAATGATCTGTTAATGGGGAGTTTAATGCAAGAAATGGCAAGAAACAATTGTACGAGGAACACTGCAATCACTTCTTCAAGCTAGGAAGTTTATTTTTTGTTTTGAAAACAAGTCAGAGATTACACCCTTTTTGCTGAAAACTGTCTTCTAAAACTTCACTTTATTTCAAAGAATATTTTGATTTGAAAATATTTACCAGTGTAGTTACATGAATAAATAGAGGGATTTTATTTGTATCTTTTTCAAGAGGGGAAACAGGAATGAAAGATTGGATATTGGTATTAAGTTCTAAAATAAGAGCATATGTTCCCATTTAAAACTATTTTTGCCAAAGAAAAAGCTAATAAGAGAGAAATAGTCAGATGCATAAGGAAAGGTAATATAAAGGTTAAAAGAATCTTAGAAAAGATGGCTGTAAGACGTCCTGGTAAGTCATTAGGCCTCTCTGTATGTCCAAAAATGAGCTGCCCTTTACCTAAGCTGTGCCTGATGGGTGTTTACCTAGCCAGCTCTTAAAAACAGAGAAGAATGGAAAGTCCCTTCCCAACCAATTCCAGCAGGCACTATTCTTACTGCAGAGATTTTCCTTGATACTGAATTTGTTGTAATTTAAGTTCATTGCTTCATGTCCTGCACTCCTTGAATATAAAATTAATTAATTTGCCTCTTTCAGCAGCATTTTCTATATTTGATACCTTTCTTAAATTTTCTTCAGAGGAAACACCACATTTTCTTCTTCTTTCGTGGTATCCGGATCACTAATTGTTCTAGTGTCTGTTTGCTATTTATTATTTCCTGAACAACCAAGAGAAGATGGTGGAGGAGGGAAGGTAAAACTGGACCTGCTGCAAAGGGAGGTTGTTAGCCAGGAGTACTGTTGTAGGTCTGAGCTGCCTGCTAGTTGGGAGTGTCAGGGAAGTGGAGTCAGTGCTGGATATAGCCAAGCCACAATTGTCATCCTGAAGCTTGAGCACATCTCAGTTGTGAGTGGCCCCCCCTCATCTCGCCCTGTGTAGCACATAAGCAGTGTGCTCCCTGATCCTGTTGCAGCTCATGGCAGTTGCACCAGGAAGACCTGTATGCCTCAGTGCTCTTCAGTCATTCAAAAATGGCAATTCATGTGGCTGACAGCCAACGCAGTAAATGAGGAATTGGCTTCTCTCCCAATTTATGCAACATGATGGTTTTTATCAGGGCTTCTCTGAGGTTTTCATCGTAGGCAAAAAAACAAGTGGACAAAGTGGTGTTTCCTTTGATCTACATTCATCTGTAGAGTCCAAACCCGGTCTGAAACAGCTGAGGAAAGTCTTAATTTAGTTTCTAGAATTGCTTAAACAGTGCACAGTGGCCTGGAACTATGGGACTTCATGGATAGGGAAACTCTTTGTTTTGAAGGCTGTGGATCCCTCAGTAGCTGGGACATTCATAGGAATGCCTGTTTGCCCTGGACTCATTTGTGTTTTCTAACGGGGTGATTGATTGGAGATAAAGGTTTCTAATTAGCCAGGATGTGCAAGAGAAAAAGCAACTTGCAGAGAGCTGTAGGGACAGTGTGGTTCCAGTTAGCCAAGGGAGGATGCAGCACTGTCACCTCCTTCCACATGGAGAGTTACCTCAGCTGAATAGCATGGCATGTTTACCTGGCTGCTGCTTATGCTAGATTTGATCTGTGAAGTAAAATGAAAAGGCTGCCAATCCTGCACCAAATTAAAACAGAATCATGAGAATTAACATGCTTTATAAGTGCAGGTTAAGCACATTATAAGCACACTGTAATTATAGTCAGCTGCCTGGCTACTGCAATCCAGTAGCACTAGACTTAGGAATTAAGTTGACTATACAATTAATAGGAGCTTATATTAAAGGCATTAGTAGAGTTACAAAAGCTTTGTAACAAGAGTGTGACCCAGCCTTGGACAGAGACAATGGGGTTTTGTGTGCTATAATTAGCACACACAAAACCTCCCCATTAGCTTGACAGTTTTCCATTTGCCTTTTAAAGAACTGAGCAGTGCAAAGCACCCTCAGCCCATCAGAGATGGGAGCTGTGCAGTCGGAATGGAAGTGCTGGGCATCTCCA
The DNA here is from genome assembly GCA_013397565.1 of Ptilonorhynchus violaceus. Classification (NCBI taxonomy): domain Eukaryota; kingdom Metazoa; phylum Chordata; class Aves; order Passeriformes; family Ptilonorhynchidae; genus Ptilonorhynchus; species Ptilonorhynchus violaceus. The sequence continues at coordinate 684,410 of VZRJ01013264.1, read as the reverse complement.
TGTTGTCTCCCTTTGGACAACACCAGCTGGTCAGCTGAGATACCTGATGAAATAACTTCTATGCAGGGTCAGACTCTGCCCCTGCACTGCCTGTGCATGCGTGAGCACCAGGGCCAGCATGCAGCTGCTACCAGCCCTCTGAAGAGATGCATCTCCTCTTTCTCCTCCTTGCTCTCCTGAAACAAGTGGTTCTTGGTGTAGAGAAATGTTTTGACCTGTTGCAGGACCTGGTAGTTAAGGGAGAGGAGCAAGTGCAGGAGGGAAGGAATTTTTTCATGTATGAACTGAAGTATTAGAAGAAATCTCACTTTGAATTCAATACCAATATGACAGTATTTGTGATCCGTGACAGGTGGAATCTTTGAGGTCACTCTGCAGGTCTAAGATAGGGCTGGAGAAGGATTGTGTGAATTAAAGGTAACAAGCTAGAGAGGTGTGTGTAGGAACAGATTTATGTAGGATGTCTCAACCTGAAGAAAGGAAGAAAAACAGAGCTTGAGGACTAATGGAAAACTCTTTTGAGGCAAAGAATATTCAACAGCAGTTTATTTTCTTGGAGTCCCACATGCATCTTAAAATTCAGATGACACAACACAGAGTCTTTTTGGGGCATGTTATCTGTGTGACTCAGGTGGAGTCTGATGGTTAAGGATGAGGAAAAAGATTAGTGTTCACCTTTAGCTCAGACAGTTGTAGATGTGCTAATTAGCTCCTGAGGTATTCTGCTTATGAGACTTGCATTGCTAGTGCTGCTGATCTTTGGGACAGGGTTGGTGGTGTGTGCAGACTTGTGGCAGTGAAGCCCATGGGAATGCCCTGTAGTTGTTAGGGTTCAGGGTATACAGACCTCAGATCTACTCCATTCATCCACTAGAGACTGATTTCTCCTCTTACATTTTGTTACGATACTGTGATAAGATTCTTTCCTGCTAAGCAGGACTTCCCTTCTTTAGAGAGGAGAGGTGGCTGAGATGCAGTAAAATGTTTGACAGGGTCTTCCTGTGCTGGGACAAGCACCTCTGAAACCTGGTAGCCAGATACAGAAACGATCCAGAGAGTAGCACTCAGTGCTTCTGCCCAACCATTGACTCTTTATTCCTCCTATTTGCTGGATGTAAAATACAGTCAATTTCTAACTAAAGGTCTCTCATGGGAGAACCTCTTCAGAGAGTTTTTTCACACTTAAGTTGCCCTGTTCTTCCCCTTAAGATTTGGCTTATGTCTAATGTTCCTCCAAAGCACATCTGTATTCTCAAGAGAAGCTCTTCTCTATCTTTTTTGCTGTCATCCTACAATTTTGGAGACAGGAATCAATATAGAGGAATATTATTTCTGTCAAAACTTTCCTGCTGTCTGACTTTGTATGTGGACATAAACAGCATTTTAGCGCTCACCTGAGACAAGGTGCAGCCTTTCCTGTTTAAAAAAGCAACCTTCTTTTGCACTCACTTTTCACCATTTTGCCCCTTTCAGAAAAATTTTGCATTTCCAAGTGGCCACAAAGAATATCAGAGTCATTGCATGAAAATAATTCCATATTGCTTGCTTTCTCTTAACTATGCAGTCTGTGCTGGAGCCCTTTATAAAGCACACATTGCTGGTGGGCTCTGGCTTTCCTGTCGTGCACTAATATGTAGTACAAATGACATCTGTCATGTTTGATTTGTTCTGGTGCTTAAGGTTGGGGAAGAATAGCTCTCACTTGTGAGGGGAAGTTTTGAGTCTCTCCCTCTGTGTTGAACTGCCTTGCAATTTGTTATGGTCAGTAAAGAGGGCTGCTCTTTGCTGAGGCTAAAATAGAAGTCCTACTAGTGCATAATCACTAATCGTAAATACAAAGATAATGCTTCTAGAAGTTCCTGAGCTTGAAATTCCTCACAACTAGAAAAGGATATGGCTGAAGCAGTGCCCTGCTCTTGTATTCTTTCCTGGGCAATCTCTACTAGCCACAGCAGAAGACAGCTTGTAGAGCTAAACAGTCCATTGGTGCTGTTGTATCTGCATACTCACAAAGATTATTTGATTATCTTTCACCCTTTCTCCTCAAAATGAGGGCAGATTATCCAGCTGTGGGGTGTCATGTTGTTTAAATTGTCCAGTGTTTACCAGCTCTTATCCTAAAGTTGGCAAGAGCTGGAGGCTTAATGTTATCTGGGGTTGTGCCAGCCATGAGTTAGAAAAGATGGTTAAAAATAAAGTGTTCCAGCCTAGACAATTGTTTGCTGTCTTATTGTCATCTTGAACGGTGAAAAAACTTAAGGTACCAAAATTCTTATTGAGTGACATTTTCAAAATTAAATTAGGATATTTAATTAGATTTGCTGCTTCCTTTGGTCTGTCCTACAGACCTGCTCCAGGTTGCCTTTGGCTGTGTCCCTCTGTGCTACCGGGTTCTTGGCTTTCTGTTGTGTTGCTCCCTGCCCAGTCACAGTCTGTACTGGGGGTGCAAAGGCTTTCTCCTGTGCTGTTCTTATGACCTTGCCTCATGATTTTTCCCTTTTAAAAAATTTCTTTTTCGTTCCCTGAAGCTTTCAGTTTCTGCTAATTCTGCCTTTTGTTCTTTGATGTTGACATAAATAATAATTTTATAAAGCTGTGTGGCAGATGGTTTGCATGAAGCATAAGCAAATAACTTATTCTTGTTTTGCTTAGAATTGTGGGGAAAACAGTGTTTGTCTAGATATATCTGATGTGCCTGCTCTTTTCTTTGAGCAGTGTGTGTGTTTTTCATATGCATGTCTGGACACAGGAGTAAACACCCAATCTTTTTTCACACACTTGTGTGCACTCCTGTTGTGTGCCCCGAGTCCAGATAGATTTCATACACGCGGCCTGACCATCTGATTGTTGCTATTATGCTTCAGAGTATGTTTTCAAAAATAATTTCCTGCCACATTCCTGACTGTATTTGTAGGCTGAGTTTATCCCCTTCCCTGCTGCTCCATGATCTGCCCCTAGGTTACTAACAACCCCAACAGACAGCCTGGCTCGTGCGACCTGCTGCTTAGACACAGATTAACTCCCCACCGGCCATATGGGCTACCAACTTCACAAATTCCTCTCCTTTTGCTTGCTGCTCTCAGTAAAGTTAATGGACAGTTTGCTGGTGAAGAAAGCATAAAACAAAACCCTAAACCTGTGACATAATCACCTGGGTTTAACACAACTGGCCCCTCCATCTGCCTTTACACTGGGATTTGTGCATATAAAGCAGAATATGGTGCTGTGCACGGTGCGGGTTCATACTGGTGACTTTCCCTTACAGGCATAGGTACTTGTTCACAATACAATGGAATTAGACATAGGCATTATGCATATATTGCACGCACATAGCCATATATAACTGCATATTCTTAGAAAGATCCCCATTGTTGTGAGGGCCTTTAGTTGGTAGTGACTCTTGTGTCATTTGTTAAACATTATTAGGCTGGAAGACCAAATGTCAAGGTGATTTCCACACTGACTTTACAAGATACATATTTGGGGAGTAGTGCACAAAAGGCCAGAAACCCAGAGATTTTTCAGAAGGTTAAGACTCTGTGACATAAATAAGGAGAGGGCTGGGAGAAGGTCTGTGTTACATTTTTGGTGTTGCATCTCGAGATTCTATAAGAAAACCGAACTCTTTAATGCCAAGTGCTGACTTTAGGGTGCCCTTTCTATACGTGATTTCCTGTCTGTGTCTTAGATGTAGGGTGCTAGGATGCTTGGGGATTACTGGGCTGAGTCTTGGAAGCATTCAAGGCCAGCATTAGCAATCGTCAGTGGTGCTCTGCCCCAACCCTGTGCCTGGACCTGCTGTGCCTGAGGATCCTCTTCAGGCTGAGTCCTGACTGGCTCTGCTTGGGCTTCTTGACACCTGGGGCAGGCAAGGACATCCAAAACGGATGGTAGTGTTAGGCTGTGCTCTGAAATACATGCTGCCTGTGTGAGATGCAAGTGAAACTGCTTTAAGCCACCTCAGGCAATCACTGGTCATTAAATACCTTCTTGTCACTGAGGCACTCTTTTAAAGTTTAAGACTTACAGCCACACTGCATCCAGTCACTTGTGAATTACAGTTTATATCAGTAGTTTGTAGAATACCTTTATCTGCAGTGTGTTCATGTACAGGTAACCTGATACCTATAAATATGTCAGATTATCATCTTTATTACTGTTGCTTGGATATTTTGTTTTTTGCTAAAAGTTGGATCCTGAATTTAACCCTGGAGTTAAGACTTACTTTGCATCTTAGATTGCAAGCATTAGCTTATACAGTGTTGATATTTCTTTGGTAAAGAACTAAATGGTTCTGGAAAGAGGAGGACTTCAGGTAGCCCATGGATATGCAACAATATAATTGGTGAAACTGCTGTCACAGTTCCAGCGGTGCTGGGTTTACAAATGTGTAGTTTCCTAAGTGCTTCTAGAGGGGCTCATTCTTTAAAAGTTTGGCAAATAAGAAATTTAAAGCTTTAAGAAGACTCAAATGAAAAATACAATATAATATAAACTTTAAAAAGGAAATAAATCTTCTTCAATGTTCTGTGACTTTTAAATAGGAAATATGAATATTTTTAGTCTCTTTGACTTTTCCATGTGTATTGCACCATAGAAATTCAAAGATATCTTATTAGACCTGATCCAGCACTTTATAGGCTACCAGTTTTCCTCATCCCTCCACAAGATTAACAGGGGTGCTAATGTTTTTTGTGTTCTCCAAATTTGTCAGTCTTTGGAAAGAGGAAAAAAAAGGTCCTCAAATTAAAAAGGAATTTTATGGCTTGTCCAGTAACCAAATGCAAATTGGGATAGAATGAAAGAGAAGAAAGACACTAAAGTATAGGTAGTTCTTATTTTCCAGCTGATTGAGGGGGTTTCATAAAAAGAATTCTAATATATATTTTTTTAAAAAAATATTATTTCCAAATATCTCAAATTATGATTACCTTTTTGTTCTCATACTGACCATCCGTGGAGAAGCAGGTATCATGTATGAGAAGTACTGAAAAAGAGTTGGGAGTTGCACAGCAGATGATGTATTTGACTTGTCTGATGCTTTGGTTCCTGCCTTGAGCCCTAGTTGCTACTGCAGAAACTAGTAGCATAAAACTGAAGTCAGAATCCATGCTTTCAAACAAATGGGATTTATAAGTGATTTTTGACAAGTGATGATTATTCTGCAAGAGTATATGCAATTTTATATGCTGCTTTTTGTAAATGGAATTGCCTTTAAGTTATCTGTACAGTCAGGCAAGTTCTTCTGGTTTTGATCAAGTTGGTAACAGAGAAATGAGATTATAGGGATGAGCTGGTTTCTACTTAGAATCACTGAATGATTCTGCTGGAAGTGTTGATGCTCAGTCTCACCTGAATAGAGATGGGTGGAGCTATCCCTTGTTCGTGGGATGCTGGGGAGCTAAACATCTGGGGACATCCATCCTTACTTGCAGATTCTGTGACCACCATATGTCCTTCTTTGCAACTGGATGGATTTAACTGTGTGACTGACCAGAAGGATTCTGGCTTTTGTCCCTCTCAGCTTAATGGTGAAAATCGCTCACTTTGATCTCAAAACTGGATTAAAGATTTGTGGTATTATTTGAAATGGCTGGGACTGTCCTTTGACTGGCCTGTTTTGAGCCAAATGGATCTCACCCCCTTGGTTGTGCCTGGATGTTCTGGCTGCCTGAGAACACAGGGCAGAGGCAGGCCTGAGGCTGAGGCAGGTCAGGAAAGAGAGGTTAAAAGTGTCTGTCTTTAGTCTTTGCAATATGGGGATTCTTATTTAATTCTAAGGTTTGAAATACCGCTTCAGCAATGAGGGAACTCCAAGGTGCCAACCCGTGGTGTGGCTCTGCAGCCAGTGCAGAGCAGCCAGAGCTGGCCAGGAGCAGCAACTCATCAGGTTGCTCCACAACACGGGCAGTGCATGAGAAGGGGTTGTTGCTGTTTGCTCTGCTCTGCAGGGTTTGTGTGCAGCCTTGGCTGACTGATGGCAGGGTCAGAGGAGTAGACACGATGTAGAGCTGGAAGGTCTTTGCCTCTCTGATAATACGCGTTCAGCTTGAGTCCTCTGCCCCATCCTCGTGTAATGAAAATTTCTCAGCAGGATGGTGACTTGTGCTGTGGCCCCAGGTCCTCGGGAGGAGGGGCAAAGGGGGAGGAAGAGATTTCTGTATCAGCAAATACCTTGGAAGTGGATGCAGGATATTTAGGGAGCACGTGCAAGCCGCCATGTGAGCAACAGGGAACCAAAGTCTTAATGAAAGGCTTTGACAGGAGGGTAGGGCTGGCTGCCGTGGGCGCTGGCGCTTAGCTCTGGTGCCGACGCCAGCCAGGCCCTGCTGACATAATCCTCTTAGGGAAAGAAAGAGTGGAAACCGTTTCCATCGGCCCCATGTTCTGTTTGGGTTCAGTGTGTGCTGTGTCCAAGTCTTCTACGTTTTTCCCTGTCTCTGAGGCGTGGCAGGACATCTTGGGAAGGGAGAAGCACTACAAGTTGTACCCTTCCTCAACTGGACCTGGATGGATTTGGAGTGGAGAGCAATAGCAATGGGTTTGCTTCTCATGAATCACATTGAGCATGGGCTGGTGTTCCTTATAGCCTGCTTGTGGCTTCTGTACGTCTGTGCTTTATTCCTCCTGTCTTTCTTCTCCCATGCTGGATCACACTGCTTTTCTCTTGATATGGTTGCCTCCTTCAAGATCTCATGTAGAGGCACTCTGCTTTCCACCAGCTACCTTCTGAAATTCTGATAGTGGTTTCATACCTCTTGGAACTAAACAGATGCTGAGATCAGTATTCCAGGATACTTCAGTTCTGGTACCGAAATCCCAAATCCAACCACTTGTGTTTTAATGGAGGAATGAAAGCCCTGATCTGGGTCTGAATTTTGCTAATCACGATCAGAAACAAATCTTCTTCACTTTTTTAAAGAATGAATTACAAAATCAGATTTCCCACCAGATTTGGAGAGTCAAAGCAGAGCTTCTTTCTGGCCACTATCAAACACAGGCCAGGAGTGATATTTGGTGCCTGAACACTCTCTCAAAGGAATGTGTAATACCCAAACCCCATGGCATGAGTTTGCCATCTTCAGTCTAAAAGGACAGGTCTCTGCATGTTCAGAGAAAGAATCAAACCTTCACACCTTGTTTTTGCTTCCATTCCTAATTTTTGTTCTTAATTTTTTTATGTTTTTTGACAGTCTTTGACATTTAGTTTGTGAAGGGTAGACTGATGACATACACAACATCTGTGGTGCACTGTCCTCTTGCCATTCTGGGAGAAGCTGGTCTTAGTGATGTGGGTTTGGGTCTTTGTACTGGCCAGGTCAGGTAGAGGAGCAGCATGTTTATTTCAATATTAAGCTGTCAGCAGTTTATGCCAATGTATTGTAAGGAAAAAGAGGTTCCTGAACATTATTAAGTCTTTAGTTTGGGATTAGGAGGTTTTAAGACAGATTTAATTAAACAGAGCAGGGACACCTTTATGAACCTGAAGTTGGGGTTAATTCGCTCCCCTAATGTGCTCCACTTCTTGATTACACAAAGATGAAACAAATTCCATGTCCTACCTGGGGAGCCCTGGATGGGAATATGAAGTTTCATCTCCAGACAGTTCAGTGCCCTGTCGGTGAGGCCATGATTAATAACCATGTCAGGGGACTCAGTGCTGGAATGAAATGAGCTGGAGCCATGTCTGACAGTGAGCCAGTGCCACACAGGGAGCTTTCATGGAGATGGTGGTCCTGACTGAATGGACCTGATAAAAAAGGCCCTTCAGGGTTGCAGCAAGATGGGAGAAGAGGAGAGTGGGATCCAAAAGTTGTCAGGAGCTCATGATTAACAGAACCAGAGATAGGTGCTTATTTAAATTTGCCTTTGTGCTTGGCATCTCTTGGACTGTGATGAGCCCCTTTTGAGTGAAGTGGTGCAATGGGTCAGATGTAATTGGAGCTTACCCCAACTGCCACCACCACGGTAACCAAGCACAAACAAACCCTTTTCAGAGCTGTCTTGAACTTCTGATGGTTTTTCACTACATGGTTCCCACTTCTGGTTATTTCCGGCCCCCATGTCTCAGTGTTCAAGTGGCACAGGATTTGCAGATGTGAACACTGTGATAGTCTTACACCTGCACAGCTTTTCCTCTCTAAACCTGTGTTCGTACAGACATGGACCTTACATTTGTGAGTTTCATGCTAGATGCAAAATAAAAAATTTAGGCATGGTGTATTTTGTTAGGAGAGATGAATGAATGAGTCTGGATATTTGGGGATAGTGCAATGAATTTGGTTTTGTAGAATCAAGTGTTTACAGAGCTTTAAACCCAAAAGGGACCACCTTGCCTCTGACACCATATAGCTCTGTCAGTTCTCTTAGTTCCCTGTACACTGAGGTTTTGTATGTGATTAAAACATCCTCTCCCAAAAGGCACCTGCCCTGATTTTGAATTACTAGAGGACAATGCCACTGTGTGGAAGACAACACCAGCAGTTAAATGCTGGAACTATTTGAAGTCTGCCCCTTCTTTCCATTGTAAGTAGTAGCTTCCCAGTGTTGAATGAAAGATCCTGTATGTATCCAGAACTGGACACATGCTCATAGATGGCTGTGGGTCTCATTCCAGTCTTCTCTTTTGGTAGACTGCACAGACTGATCTCTCTTTGCCTCTGCCAAGTTGCAGTCCCGTGTCTTTAACCACTTGGTATTATTTTTGTACTTAATCCCCCACCAGTGTCTCTCTGAACCTTCTCTCTTCACCTCTTCATCTCTTCACACATCCTTAACATCAACTTCTTTTCCTTCTATCCCAACAGTATAGGAGGGATTTATGTTGAGTTTCTTGCCTACTGTGTTCTCCAATTCCTTATAAGCACCAGTGCTGTTCGGAGTATTGTACTCTCCCTCAATTTTGCCTATGCAAGTAGTAAAATTATTTATATGGCTCACAGAGGGGTTTTGACCACTTTGTAATGTTTACTACTCAGAAATCTGTGTGTTTTATTATCAGAGCTTTTATGCTTATTACCAGATTATTGATAAAAATGTTGGGAATCATTGGAACAACACTGGGCTTTGCAGGATGCTGGGGTATTCTCAAGTGAATAAGTGTGTATTGCCAGATCTTGGGGTGGTGGATTCTCTGCAAACCCAGCAATCATCACCTGAACTGCCTGGTGCCTTTTTATCTCTTCAATCTTAATCCTCTAGTTTTGAGGTTTAAACTAAGTCAAATTGTACTACTGGTCTGATATTATACAAAACAAAAGATGTTTCTCAATCCAAATACACCACAAGTGTTGGACAAGGCCAGGGAGAAGCTGGTTCCCTGTTTTGTAGTTTCATGTTTCTATCTGAAATGTACAGCTATCAGCTCTTTTTAAAAAGAAAAGCTTCAAATCCTTAAATCCTTTGTGTGAACTGAAAAAGGATAAACATGCCAACCAAGTTTCTGTATCCTTTGCATTTGCTTCCTCATTTCTTATTCCAAGCATCTGTATAAATTTGATGGGAGTTCCTGCTGTGGGCAATCACAGCTGAGCAGAGTCAAGGACACAAATGAAGCCCAGATTTTTAAAATGTTACTTTAGAAGTCCTGTACAGTTAATGCACTATAACCCTAACAGTGATTTGTTTCAGTCAGGCCACTTCATACACAAAGTATTCAGGGAAAATTTTAAGTCGGGGAAAAGCCAGGGTATGGCTGTGTAGTATTCTGAAGGCATCTTGGTGCAGACTTGGTTTTCTCATTGGGTCTTTTTTTATTGTTCTGTCCTGTTTCTGGAATACCAAACAACGCGGTTGTAGCGCTGTTGACATGCAGATCTGGACTCTGGCCCTGCAGACAGTTAAGGCAGGGCAATGATGCCACCTTATGTCCTGATTTGTCACTGCCGAGCCAAATACTTGGTTCAAGCCAAATGTGTTCTGAGCAAGGAGTGCAAGTGCTGACATCAAAACCTGTGAATATTTAATTATTTAAGTTATTATATTATAATAATTTAATTA
>VZRJ01013264.1:577482-674388 GCA_013397565.1 Ptilonorhynchus violaceus | reverse complement strand
ATTTAATGCTTCCTGGGTTATTAATACATGAGATAAAATTTATAAAGGCAAAAGAGCCTAGGCAAGTGTTGCCTGATTTTAAAAATTTGCACAGCTGATTTTAAAAATTTCCACAACAGTTTTTAAAGATTTTTAAAATAAATGACACTAAAAGTGGAACTGCATTGGAAATATAGATTTACAGGCAGTGGACTTCCATTTGCTTTTGACTGTTACTTTGTTTTCTACAAAAAATTTTAATTTCTTAGAAAACGTAATTATCTGAAACTTAGTAGGAGTGTGTTTTACAGCAATAGTTCAAATAGTAGGAGCTAATTGAGCATTGGTATGGCCAGATTCAAAATTGACATTTAATAAGGTTCTCTGATTATTGGTTTATAGTCCCAGTCATTTGGAGGGGAAAAAGTGTGATTTAAGAATTAAGGAATACAGTTCAAGTTTTTGTGTGTGCAGTTCTGCTTCATCACTTTATTCTGCCAGCTTGGCAGTCAGTGTTAGTCCTTCTTTTTTCTAAATACAGGTCAGATGCCCATTTACCTGACTGGCTGGGAAGTGAAGTGTTAAAGAAAATAGGTAAATATCCTGGATTTACAAGAGTTTTCCTTTAGAGCAAAGAAGTAACATGGTAAATTAATGTACTTTAAGTAAATATATCTATATAAGCTTGGGATTACAAACATGCAGTCAAATATGATCTTAGTGGCTGTTGTCTTCTAAGACTGAAATATATTTTTGCAGTATTTCCCTAAAGATGTTGTGGTTTAGAATCATAGAATCATTTAGGTTAGAAAAGATCTGTTGCTGAAGTTATTGGAACTTACTGAAATAAGCAGAAATTGAATTATGATGTGCTCAGAAAACAGGTGGACAGATAAAGCTCCTTCAGGTATAAGGCAAGACTATTCTTCCCAATAAAGACTTCCTCCCCTTTGGTACAACTGTGCTCTCCATGTTAACCGTGCTCTCCTAATTTTCTGCTGGGAAGTTGGTACGCTGCTCTGACACACTTAGGCACACTCAGGGAATAAACAGGTTTAAAAAATAAACCAACAAGACAACAGAAGTACAAAGATTCTAGTACTTAAGGGTACCAAAAGGTCACAGTTAGAATTTTGTATGTATGGAGCTTGCAGAAAGTCTGAATTTGATGAAATTCCATAAAAGTTTTGGGAGCAAATGTGTGGTCACACTGGATCCTGGCAGAGGAACTTCTGCAAGGGTTGGTGACCTTCAGAGAGGAAGGTAACGAGTTCAGTCTCACAGGGGGACAGGTGTGCTCTTGGTTACTTGCTGCTTGTGTTGACAGGAGGAAAACGCACCATACTGATGTCTGTCAACATTTTAATATTGCCACAGTAGGCATTATTAAAAATCACTATGCAGACTCACAGCTTTAGTGGTCAAGTGAATGGTCTTGCGTGGGTCAGCTGAATGCCTTGAATGATTCTCTGGAATCAAGAATCTATATAGGACTCTTATTTCGGCTGAACTTCAGAGCACCCACAGCTCTGCTTCCAGTTACAGGTGCCTGCTCTTCTTTTTCTCTTCCTCAGTTTTCTGGGGGCTTCATGCCCAATATCCCATAGCCCATGGGGGAAATATGGTCCTTTCCTGAAGAAATGGGCGCTCAAGGGGTGTTTCATTTCTCTCAGCTGAAGGGAAAAAGCCAAAACAAACAAAACAACTGAGGTTTTGATCTTCCTTTTACTACAGCACAGATTTGTTTTTCTTCATGCACAGATCGCATGGTAGGGGGTTGCTGTTGTCTAAGCAACTTCTTTGGGATGGAATCCTATAGAGAGAAAGAAAAAAAGAATCCACTCACTCTCCTTTTTTGTAATCTCATTCCAGGATTTTGGCACCATCTCTCAGTGTATCTGTTGTGCAGTTTAGAGAACCTTTTACTCTGCCTTTGCTATCTTTATGCCCTTATGGGTTCCTTTGTAGGTAACACCTCCTCCTTGGATGAAGTTCATTTCATTTGCTTTCCTCCTGAACCCTTATCTTCTTGGTTAAATAGAGTGCTGAAATAGTTGGCAAACTTTGAGCATCTTTAATTATCATTAGCAAATTGTTGAGAACACAGCAGACAATTGACAGTCTGGTCTTCAGAGTGCCATTAAAAGAGATTAGAAAAGACTGTTTGTGTGCGTTGTACAAATTTGTTTGTTTTCTAGCACTGGGAGTATAATGAGAATGTCCCAGCCAGACGTAGCTGTTGCCCTAGTACCAGTCAAAGTCTGGGGCGTACGAGCGAGGCATCGTTGTTCTGGGTTACCCAGGACCTCTGGGTTACTGAACCTGGCCCTTCTGAGCACAAGGTTTGCAGGGCAAAATGAAATCCCAGACTGCCCTGCCCCTCCCCAACGTGCCTGGGAGTGTCTGTCTGCATGGCACTTGCAAGTGGATTATGAAGCTGCTTGTATACAGTGACATCGCTTAATTATATAAATCAGTGATGTACAGGGGGAATATCTCAGGTAGATAAATGTATTATCTCCAGCAAAAATGAATAAAAAATGCTGTAGTTAAGAAAAAACAGAAAATAGAAAAAAGAATACAGTCTCAAACATCCTCAAGGAGGTTGAGTTGGAGGTAGAGAGTGCTCAGCCTGTTCTCTGACGTGCAGGAGGTTAGGTCTTTCTAAGTGTTTTATTTTGTCTCATATGAAAATGCATTCTCATTTTACTGTGTGCAAGAACTCCTCTAAACATTTGGTGTCAGTAATGCCTTATGCCTGAGGAGTTTCCCAGGATAAACGCCCCCAGCACCAGAGTGTGTAGAGACAATGTGGTGAAACAAGTGCCAGAAGGATGAGGCCCTGCTGCTGGCCATAGGTCTCCTGGCTCCGTTTAAATTACTATAGAAAGCCTTCTTGGTTATGTGTGTCCAACAGGAGAGGTGCTGGAAACCGCCTTCACACTTTGTAGAAATTCATCTGGCTTTTCCCTTTGCATTGCCAATGTGTTTCTCACAATGAATTTGTCACTTTATTTTTGGAGTCACACTTGAGTTTGAAATATTGAAGTGGAGCTTAACAAAATGTCTTAGACTTCTCACTTTGATCAAAATTCTGAGTGGTTGTATTTCAAATCAATGACACTTTCTCTCGGGTTTCCTTGGAAATGTGCAGACCTCTAGCAAACACTTAGAAATGTGCTGAATTCAAGCTTCTCAAGAAGTCTGGTGGGTTTGATGTGATTTCTCACACTGTTTTGCTGACAGATTCACAGTTGTTGTGGTTGGGTGGGTATCACTATCCAAGCTCTGCATAGGTGTATGTTCTAGTGTAAGGTGGAATTAGTGGGAGTCTGGAGAGGATTTCCAGTTATTTTGGCAGTATATGCTCTCAGATATGCCCCAATGTTGAGTTTTGCTCAGCTGAGCTGCCCAATCTCCACTGCCACAGTTCATCCTATGAGACAGCTTGGGTAGGCAGGAGAGACAGTTCTGATTTCCCCACATGTGAAGTGTTAAAAGCTGTTTTTAACAGAGGTGAGCTGAGAATTTTTCAGGCCCTGCAAACCACACACTGATTATGTACATCACTGCCTGGTATTTTAAATAGCTCCTGAAAGACCTTACATATTAGAGACTGGGGTGTCCTTGCCAAAAGATGTTGTAGAGGCTAAAGTTTTACTTGTGTTCAAGGGAAGACTGGGGAAGTTCAGAAAAGAGAAATCCAGTCAGGGTTACCAACCATTGAAAATGCCCCTCTGGCTTGGGAAATTCTTGGGCTGGAAATAGTTGGAGACTGGAAGAATTTAAGGGAGAAGTATCACACCTCTGTTTGCTCTGTCTAGCTACTGTGGCTACTGTTGAGGCTGGGCTGCTTACTTAGGGAGGTGTTCACTCTGTTCCAATGCAACTAGCATTGGTTTTGTATAAAACTTCTTTCTATTAACCTGCTTTTCTCCTAACCTTATATTCCAGTCTTAGTGAGTACTGAATTCTCAGGTAATTTGGATATGACTTGAGATATTTCCATCCAGAGCTTAATAAATCCTTTGAAGCTGCAGATCATTGGACATACAAGGGAATCTAGATTTGATGCAAAGTTTTTTGCTTCCTTAAAAAGTACTGTACTACTTCAAAACTAAAGTTTATGCTTGGTGTCCCATGAATTGTGCCACATCTCCTGTGCAGCCACTATGCTTTGGGCTCCAAGGGAAGTCAGTGTGTGTGAATCCTACAGCAACAGTTGACAGAGCTGCTGTCCACAGCTCTGTTCTCGAAGGGCAGCAGGTAACAAATGCTGAGCATCCCTTTTATCCACTTTGCCAGGCTGATATTAGTTAATCTGCTGATTAGGCCAGGTTTGGGTAGGCTATGGGAGCAGCTATTGCAGTGTCAGAGATGAGGGCACATTTCCCCTTGGCTGATCTGCTGTGCAGGCACTGACTTCAGCTGAAGATCTGAGCAGCTGCTGGTCAAGGTGTGCTGGCTGTCCTCTGGGAAGCCAGGAGGAAAGATGGTAGAGGAGGAGGAACAAAATGCTGGCCTGGTGGCTTGGTGAGACAATAACAACACATGTGAAACCATGTTAAGTTTTCAGTGATTACACAGTTGATTTAGGCAGAGAAACTGTAGCTGTCAAAGTAAGCTTCAGAGGAAGGAAGAAGGCTCAAGTGAAGCAGGTTGAGAGGTGAGTTTTTGTCCATTCCTGCGGGTCTTTAGCCCCATTGCTGCTGCGTGTTTTTGCCCACACCCTGGTGGAGCAGAGCGGCCGTTTTCACGTGGCACTGCATGTGATGCAGCTCTTTGGTCCTTCCTCCTTTTGACCCTCTAATCAATTTTTTCCACTTTCATTTGGGAAGAAACAAAAGGTTTGGTGGGGAGAGAGAAGCAATTTCCTTTTAATTGCTTGTTTGTCCTTGTCTGTTCTCCCATCTTTTCAGATTTCTCGGAGCAGGGTTGGGAGTGTTTTGTCTCTCTTATTTTCACTCGTACCGATGGAGGAGAATGACATTTTCTGCTTGGATAGAAACCAATCACTTCCCCAGACCCCCTTGAAAAAGCTTAATTTGCTCAACTAGTCAGTATTCCATCTTTGTTAAAAAGTCCCAGACTGGAATTTGGATTTAATCCTTGGACTCACGTTTTTCCTTCTCTCCCTTGCCTTCCACATTCCCACTTATACTTCCCAAAGTACTTTCCTCACCACCTTTTTTGATTACTGTGCACTCAAGTTACCCTTAGCTCAGGAGGGAAAAGGACAGAAAAATACCCCTAAAACAAAAGCAAATAAAAAGCCCCTCACCAAAGTAAATAAATAAGTAGACAGAGAAAACAAGCTGCTAGTTCATTTTCTTCTGCCTTTCCCTTAAGGCATGAGGTAATGCCAAACTATTCAGTGTGTGATGCAACTGCCTGATGGACATTCAGAGAATCCCAGAAGTGGCAAAAACAGAGTTTACCCAAGCGCGAGTTGGCAGTGAGACCAATTTCTCCAACAAGAGACTATTTAAAGCCACAATGTGATGCATTTTTAACATTTTTATTCAGCACAGGATTTAATTGCTCACTGACAAACCACCTAGACATTTGTGCCTGGGTGTTTGTGACTGGAATTGTTTGCTATCTGTGGATTATTTCAGAGCTGTTCAGTTGTCAACTGCGAGACTGACGCAGGAATGAGAATTTGTTCCCTTGGCACTTGCTGCCTGAGATGGATCAGGAAGGGTTTTACCCTCTGGTCATGTCTTGCCTCTTCAATTTTTGCCCAGTTATTTCTTCCCAACAACCTCTTCCCTTCTGCCAGCTCACAAAGGGTGGTGGTGAATGGCATAGGAGTGTGTACTTGGCTGTACGAGCTTCACCTAGAAATGAGAACCTGTAGCACGGAGAGGTGCAGTGTGTTGCTGAAGGATGTGGAGGTATCTGTGACAGAAGGAGGAGTAGCCACGGTTCCCGACTCAGAGCCACCAGGATGCCCTGGCTGTGCAGATGAGCTTTACACTCACTGAGCTGGCAGACTCCACAGCTCTCCCTCAGCCCCCATGGATCATTCTGTTACCACATCTGCTGTAGGTATTTGACCACAGCCCCTCTATATCCATGCACCCTGGTATTCCAAGCCTTGAAGGAGTGTCACTGCATACCAGAAATGTGTTACATGCACTCCCCATCAATGGCAAACTGTGATCCACAATCATCTGTGCATTTCTTCTTTAAATCTCACTTGACTCTTGAGGTTGACTTACCTTTACCAATCAAAACCCACTAGCACTTAAAAAATGTGCTGCATCAAAGTCAGCTCGTTGTCACATAGGGCTCGCAGGATTCACAAACTCTGCTCAGTCGTAGCCTTGTCTGCCGAATGTTTTGACATCCTTGGACAGAAGTAGCTTTGTGTAAGTCAGTGAAGGATGATGGAGTTGTACACACAGCTCAGCAGCTTTATTTCATTAGAGCTATCCAAGCAGTTGAACCCTAGCAGTATCTTCTCAGAGATTTCAGCAGTGAGCTGGTATTTTCAACAACTAAAGCTCCAAAGTAACCCATTTGTTTAGTTGTGTGGGCTGTGGGAATCACGGTGTTTTCCGGAGTCTCAGTTTCCCCACCTGCTGAGTGGCAGCAGCGATGGTTGTCCTCCTTTGTGAAGCATTCAGAAGCTGCTGGTGCTCTGCTGATCCTGGGCTCCCTGCAGGCAGGCACTGCCAGCTCCTAAGAGGTTGCTGCAGGTACCGATCATCAGAATATATGGGAGACAGGAGGAGAGTCCAAGTAATTCAGGAAGTCACACTCCCAGTAGCCTTCCTCCCATCAGAAGGGGAGGAAGCACAACTTCGGGTACTCTTTGCTTAAGTATTAATTAACAAATGAGCCAATGCAAAAGCACTGAAATGGTTGGTTTGGGTGGATTGTCCATTGCCTTGAAGCTTCTAGGCTTTTTTAGTTGGTGTTTTTTTTTTTTTTTACCTTTTAAATCAAGGCAGTGTGTTAAATGTGGTGACTGTGTTGACACTGCACAGTATAGAACCACCAGCTCCCGAGCCGGGTCCTTTCGCTGCCTTTGCATAGGAAGTCACTGCAGAAACACATTGCTGGGACATTGCTCTTGATGCCATCTCACTGCATGGCAGGAGGCCAGGCCAGCACCCAGGAGCGAGTCAATGTATGAGATTAGTTTAATCCTCTCTCAGAGCCCTGTGATGGGGAGGGGAAGGGCAATGACCCAGTGCCAGCGTTTATTTTGTCCACAAGCTCAGTTTGAATAGGGAGGAGAAGGTGGTGGTGGTGAGGAAAGGAGAGAAAAAAAAACCTTCATGGAGTTCATTGGGTCTGGAGCAGTGCCAGACCTGGGGGGGTGACTCACCAATGGGGAGTGAAGAAAAGGAGGGAAAGAAGAGCAGAATGATGATTAGAAGTCACAAATGAAAGAATCTCGAAGAGGGGGGAGAAGAAAAAACAACAAAAAACTTTTCTGCTTCTCTGAATATGTGTAGGGAGGAAAAAAATTCCTTGCCTTTTCTAAGGGTCCTATTCATTAGTAAATGTACTTGCCCTGCTGCCAAGGGAAAAGGAGCACCCTGAACAGCCTCCTTGGGAGGCATCTACTGGCTCAGCCTTGGTGCAAGGAAAATACTGTGTCCACTGAAGTTTCTCTTGCATTCCTGTTTCTTACAGGGCTCTTTGGTCTCTATCCTCTTCTACTCCAACCACACCCTCACTGCCTGTCAAAGGTGGATGGATACATCTGTAGGCACCTCAGAAATCACTAAGGACAGCTCCTGCAGTCTGCTTAGCAGTGTGGAATCACAACATGAGGGGGATGCTTTCTAATGCCTCCCATCTGTGTATTGCTGTCAGGGTGGAGCTATTCCACGTAGACCAGACCCCTTATGTGAAATCACCAAAGTGTAGGATCCAAATTTAGGTGCTACTTCACATTCTGTGAGCAGTCCTGGATGTCTGGGCTGATTGAATAGCCCACAGGCCTGCGGCGTGTACCTGGACACGCTCAGCTGAGCACTCCCTGGAAGACCCACACTTGCTCCAGCAGGACCAGGGGTAGGCTGGGCCCGGTGCCCCATGGCTCCTTCTGACAACAGAACATCTGAGCTCAGCTCTTCCTTCTTCTGCAGACACCCTGACTGTGAGCAAACATCAAGTAAAGAGGCAGAGGTTCCCACGGGAAGAAGCTGTAGGGTGTGGGTGGTATCCACAGCAGACTTGGGAGGGAGTTTAAGTGCCTGGTTTACAAGGGGGCTGCTTGTGGCTCTGCCTCTGCCACAGCAGCCTGTTAAAGGGCCAGGAGACATCTCCTCTGTCTTGCCTCTCTTGCAGACCTATTTGATGTGCATTTTACTCATTTCTTTTCTGCAGGACAGCTAAGGAGTGTTCTGTACACGAGCCCCTATGTACACCATGTGTAGCCTTCTGCGCTTAGCAGCACTTTATTTTTTCTCTTTTACATATCCTTCTGGCTGTTACAAGTCCTTACACATATCCTGCTCCCTCCTTTATGCAAAAAGCAGCTTTTAGATCAAACTGCTTTCCTTGGCAGGCCTCGGTGCAGAACCCCAGCTGGGCAAGACCTGCAAATCCCGTTTGCCGAGCAGGTCTTGAGTCCCATCTCTCCCTGCTGTGGCTGGCCCAGCCAGGGATTCTGTCTCCAGTGTTTGCTACCTGTGGACATGCCCTTCTGTTTCTAAAGAGACATGCTGTCTTTTGTTTCAAAACACTCCCAGGCAAGGTCTATCCTCCACTTTCTTCTGTGACTCAAACACACCTCAGACACCTCTCCCTGCTCAGCCTGCCCTCTCCTCCCAGGGACTCAGCATCAGCAGCCAGCTCCCGTCTGCCTCTCCTCCTAGGTGGTTCTTGCCTTTCTGGTTAGAACTTCAGCAGGCACACTGGCAGGTGCCAGTCTCCCAGGGGCAGCTTTGACCCTGGGTTCTTATTTCTCGGGCAGCGAGACCCCGCAGCCGTCACGCAAAGACAGCGGCTGCTCTCCGCTTCCTCAGGCGAGTGGGTTTTGAAGGGGCTCAGGGCAGCCTGTCTGTGTGTGTGGAATATGAGCCTCAGCGCTGTCACATCCTATGGCTAGTGCCTGCGTGGCCCTGGGGAAGGCTCCAGGCTCTGCCCGTGTCCGTGCGCAGCGAGCCCCATCTCGCGGTGCGGCGTGGGCTGGACACAGGAGCTCAGCCGCAGCCTCCGGAGGGCATTCCCGGGGGCCGGGGTTTCTAGGGAACAACGTTTTATCTTACGAGCCCTTAGGAGGGAATGAGCAAGCCTGGCAGTCCCGGGGAAAGAACCCCCTTCAAGAGCTGTTAGGGCAGAGCTTTGAACCCTTGGAGCGGCACGGGCAGGGGAGAGCCCTTTTCATAGTGTTTAAACTCTCTCCTGGATTTATCCCGTTTCTCCAAGTAACACACATCCCATCTTCTTTGAAAACATTGTGAGTAAAAATAGAAATTAATAGAAAATATATTATCTGGGAAGACTACTGGATAAAGGTAAAATACATTCTGGCCGCTGGTGTGGAACTCCAGGGGAGTGCAGATCTCTGTATGTGTAATGTGTGTGTGATTATTTTATTTTCTTTAAACCAGATGTGATATTTGGACTTGAATTCAAATGCAGACTGAATTTCTTCACAGATCAGGTTTCTTTTGTTCTGGGACCCCGCTTTAATTTGTGGACAGTTAGAGAGGCAGAAACACATGTTTCCTGGAAGCAGCCTGTGTGATGCTGGATCATTAAGTATCAACAGAAATGACTGAAAAACCACATGTGAGTGCCTAGTGGATGCAGAAACAGTTGTGGAAAACTGATACCTTATTACAGGAGCACTACAAAGTGTAATTGTTTAATCCGGCAGGGCAGAATAAGTGTATTTGAAAGCTGGAAGGGTAATTGATGTAGCCCATTTCCTGCTGTTCTCACCTCAGTGTGCTATCACTCAAGGATGCTTAATACATTAATTTTTGCCTGTTCTTTTAAATCACATTTGACTACTTTTTAACACATCACCTGGGCTCTCTGAGGGTGTCAGAGCTGCAATGGGATAAGGTATCTGTTTAGTAGGAGAGCTGTCTGATGGAAGGGAGAAGACTCCTGTTCTTCCCAGCCCTGCTGCTCCCCCTTGCTATGTTCCTTCTGATGCTTACTCTTCACTGGCAGCAGGGTACCATGATTTTCCAACTAATGGGAATCGGGACTGCAGGAGCCATGTAATCCCAAAGAGGTTGTAGTGATTTTGGGGCTATCAAACAAGTTCCAGTGCACTTGCCCATCAGAAGTCAGACTGAGAGCCCCTGAATCTCCATCCCCCAGCCAGTGGGACCATGTGCAGTAACACTTAACTGCAGCACATCCTAACCTGACAATGCAGGACTCAGTTATCCTGGGTTTTCAATTACTTCACAGGAAGTTATCAGGAAAGAAATATTCCTGGAGCAGCCCATCAAGTCTAGAGTTTAATTCCTCTGTATATTTTCCTAAAGTGATCTCAGATTATAACTCTGAAAGTGGAAATCCAGGGGGTGAAATTTGCTGCGCAGTAGAGTATGTGTACATGAAAGGGGTGAAGAGAGAATTCCATTTGCCTTATACTGCTCTGCTGCCTGCTGAGAGCTGCCTGGGGTAAACACAGGTTTGAACTGTGTAAGATGTTATTGGTTCTCAAACCTGAATCACTGTTCTTGTAACTTTTTTGTGTAGCAAAAACACACTTCAGGGAGCCTTTTGCTTTACATTTACATAACTGCAAGACTGACTAATGTTAAAATATGGATCAGATTTTATCAGGGCTTTACAACCCATCCCAAACTATATGCTTGGCTTGTCCTCATTTTGCTAACATATAATTGCTAAAGCAAAATTCCAGTCAGTGAGGAATTGCAGGCAGTATAAGCATGCAGGTTTCTTTTGGGGACCATTTTCAGAAGCAGCCTTTATAGTCAGTGTTAAATTCTGCACCAAAATCAGGCAATAATTTAGTTCAAACACTGTTATTTTATCTATAAAAAGATATACAATCAGTTATGATTAGCCAGCTCACCTGAGGGAAACTGAGGCAGAGGCACACATCCATTGTGTGTTAAGGCAGAACAACAGTCAGCTTTGGACCTGTGGGAAGGACACTGTGGCTTTAATACTGCAAGCACATTTTGGATGATTTACCTTATAAATACATCCAGTTGGGGACTGGTTAAATATCCAGCTCTGTTTTCCTGCTGCCTTGTTAGACAGTCTACTCCAGAGTGGAATAATAGTTACAGCTGCCAGTAACTTGGCCTTTTCTCTGCATGGCAATAGTCTATTATAATGTGTGTCACTTCTATCAGATTCACTGACACAAAGCAGAAAGCTTTCCTGGCATGCTAGGCACCTGCAGACCTTCTAATCTAACACAGTAATAAAGACTTTGCCTCCATTCAGCTCCAGTGAATGACGGGGTAATAGTGTTGGGACTGGGTGTAGATGCTTTACTGCATGTTTAGTGATCAATGTGCAACACAATAGTGTTGCAACCAGTGTCTTCTTTTGCTGTAATTATAGTCAGGTTGTTACAGTGACTTGATCTAAACCTGGTCAAGTATTGCAAATGAGTGTGCAGCTGATTTGTTGAGGAAGTCTTTGAATGGAAATTCTTTGGAGTGCACAAAATACAGAGAAATCTGGTTTTAGGGGGTTTGGGGTTTTTTTGTTGGTTTTGGGGATTTTTTGATGTTGTTGTTTATTGTTTTTTTTTTATTCAGTTGAGTTTTTTGAAAAAAGATCTTTCCTATGCTATTAGCAAAATTCTGATGCTCATTTAATGTTTATTTACTAAGCTGCTTTTGGTACGATTTCTCTTACAGCTGGCACTGGACTTTGTTCAGATTTCTACCCTAGCCAGCTCTAGAGAATGCCATCCCCACTGCAGCAGCAGCAGTGCATTTGTGTGTGTGTGTCTGTGCTTTAGCAGGTTCTGTCCCCTCTGATGCAGCACCGTGTAGTTCAGCCTCGCGCCTCAGCCTCTCACACGTGCAGCACTTAGCAAAGGGCTGTGTCACGCTGGGTAGGACAGTGACCTGTCTGCTGCAGATCACAGGGGTGACCCACCTGTGTGGTTAGGAAGCTTTTCTCATGTGTCAGAAGCTCTTGTGGGGAATCCTGGCCCAGGCCAACAATAGCGTGAGTTTTGCCGTTAACGTCAGCAAAGCAGTGATTTCACCCAAGGCCCTTAACGAGATGTGATGAACACAAACCAGGGCTCTAGAACAAGCTGTTCTGCACCCCATTACTCACCTCCCACGCCAGCCCTTCTGCCTGCACAGCCCATGGCAGAACCTCGGGATATTCTGCAGCCCATGGTGGAACCTCAGGATATTCTGCAGCCCGTGCATACACAGCACATCCTCGCTAGAAACTGGAGATAACAGCGACATCTTGGCTCAGTGACATCCCTGCATGTGCTCGTGTGCTGGCTCTGTCCTTGCTCAGGCCTCTGTGTCCTACAGAACCCTCTGTACCACACTCCACGGTTTTCCTGGTGCTCCTTTTGGGAAGCCCAGCTGCTCAGGCCGGAGCAGTGTTTATATTCCTTCCTCTCTCACTGCAACAAATGCTTAGATAACTGACACAGCTCTGCATCTTCCTAGCCAAAAACCTACAAGCCTTTATTTGGAAAGCAGGTCACTGAGGAGTGCTTATAAAGGCTCAGATTGATCCTGAGAGGTTATAAAGCCCTCCCTAAAGCTCATTAAGAACCTGCCGCACAAAGGGAGTTGCAGGCCTTTGAGGAATCATCTCAGAACTGTCACAAAAAGGCAGCTTAATTTGAACTGTCATGTATTATTTAGGCTCATGAGTGATGGAGGAAGAGAAGATCTGAAAATGGGAAAGGTTGTTCAGCAGAGGGAAACCATGTCCTGGGCTTCTGGCTGTTAAAGGGCTCAAGCATAGAACATTTGAATTTCAGGCTGTTAGTTTGGGTTAAACCCATAGACTACTTAAGAATAACAGCATCTTAATAACTTAAGAGAGTTTCAGTATCAATACATGGGAAGTGATCAGAAATAGGCTGATGTAATGCCAGAAGCCTGCCACTACTGTGTGACTGGACTGGCTGCAGAAGGGCAGCATTCTTAAAAACTGGAAAACGCCTAGAATTAATTAATTGTGGGAGGGCTTTCAACCTGTATTGGATCTGCACACACAAGCACACATACATTTTAGCAAATGTTTATTTTTCTGTTCTGTTTTGAGGTTTATATGATTGATTTAAAATTTATTAGGGGTTGAAAAGCTGTCACTGGACCAAAAAAATATGATTTCTTTGCAGACAAATGACTGTCAGTTTGATTTAAAGTCTGTTATTGTGAGTGATGGTGTTTGCTCCCTACAGCTCCTATACATGCAGGCAAACATAGAATTTTGTGGTAGACATGCTAAATGTTTATTAGTTTTTCAAGGCTAACCACAAAGTGAAAATTAAAAACAGAAGTGGAATAAACACTCATTCTTCAGGCTTTCCTCTGACTAATGGAAGGAAATGTCTCTGGGCTGGTTAGTGATTCATTGTCCACAACAGGGGCCCCTGTCCCAGCCTGGTAGTTGTGGTTGGAATCAGCTGTTGAGCTGATCAGATCTGGCAGTTCCTGCTTTGCTTAACAGAGAGTGCCAACGCAAAGTAATTATTTGCCCTGGTGCTCTGAGCTCTGGTTGCAACTCCTTCCCCACCACATCGAGATAGCAGAAATGCACTTCAGAGCTCCCAGATCACCGTCCTGTCCCGCCCTGCAGAGAGCTGGGACAGTCAGGAGCTTCCTTCCAGCGCTGCCCCTCAGCCTGTAGAGGTACCTCTGCTTCTGCACATCTGCACGTGCAGCTGTGACACCGAAATCTTCAAAGGGACTGGGAGAGTAAAGTGCAGGTTCTTCAGCTGCAGAAAGGGCCTAAATAGCTTGGATGCTGCTCTTTGCTACTTTGGGACCTCTGATGTGCAGCTTCCTGCTGGCTGCTCCTGCTGCCCTCTGGCAGAGGGACGGGGTGCATGTGCAGGCAGGTACACACAGGTACAGACACTGCTGCTTTCCAACAGGAATTCCTGATGTTGCNCAGAGGAAAGAAACTCTTTAAGGAGGCAGCAGCAAGTTGAGAATTTGCTGCTTGCCAGCATCAGCTCTGAGAGGGATTTGACCAAAGTGAAGGAAGACTGGCACGGGCAGATGTCAGCTTTGCACTGGAGAGAGCAGAGTCAACTAGACAGACAGAGCCAGCCTTGCAAAAATCACATCTGTGCTGTCATGTACACCAAATAACCTGAGAGAGTGTGGTTGTCTCCATAATAGTGGCTTACAGGGTCAAATAACACTTCTTGAAACCTTTGGCTAACAGCCATGGAGTCATCTGTAACCAGATGCTGTCAACATGAGAAATCATATATATATATATAAATATATATATAAATATATATTAGTTTGGAGAGATATATCTATATTAACATTCCTAACCCTTATTGCTAAAATAAACCNCAGAAGTGGAATAAACACTCATTCTTCAGGCTTTCCTCTGACTAATGGAAGGAAATGTCTCTGGGCTGGTTAGTGATTCATTGTCCACAACAGGGGCCCCTGTCCCAGCCTGGTAGTTGTGGTTGGAATCAGCTGTTGAGCTGATCAGATCTGGCAGTTCCTGCTTTGCTTAACAGAGAGTGCCAACGCAAAGTAATTATTTGCCCTGGTGCTCTGAGCTCTGGTTGCAACTCCTTCCCCACCACATCGAGATAGCAGAAATGCACTTCAGAGCTCCCAGATCACCGTCCTGTCCCGCCCTGCAGAGAGCTGGGACAGTCAGGAGCTTCCTTCCAGCGCTGCCCCTCAGCCTGTAGAGGTACCTCTGCTTCTGCACATCTGCACGTGCAGCTGTGACACCGAAATCTTCAAAGGGACTGGGAGAGTAAAGTGCAGGTTCTTCAGCTGCAGAAAGGGCCTAAATAGCTTGGATGCTGCTCTTTGCTACTTTGGGACCTCTGATGTGCAGCTTCCTGCTGGCTGCTCCTGCTGCCCTCTGGCAGAGGGACGGGGTGCATGTGCAGGCAGGTACACACAGGTACAGACACTGCTGCTTTCCAACAGGAATTCCTGATGTTGCGTGCAAAAAACCTTTCCTTCCTTAAGAGGAAGAGCTTCAGATTTCATTTCATAAAGTCAGAACAATGCACGCCAAAAGGATCAAGAACCTAATGGAAAAATCAGCCTTGGAAAACGTTTCTGTGGAAAGGGTTGCTATCACCTGTGAGGGCGGGCATTGCTTTGCTTATTAGATCTGCTGCTGCTTGAGAGTGTTGGAGCACTTCACCAGAGCAGCAAGATTAAGGCACTGAAAGGTTTAGATTTCTCCCTTTGTTCTTAGATTAAAGACAGAGGAAAGAAACTCTTTAAGGAGGCAGCAGCAAGTTGAGAATTTGCTGCTTGCCAGCATCAGCTCTGAGAGGGATTTGACCAAAGTGAAGGAAGACTGGCACGGGCAGATGTCAGCTTTGCACTGGAGAGAGCAGAGTCAACTAGACAGACAGAGCCAGCCTTGCAAAAATCACATCTGTGCTGTCATGTACACCAAATAACCTGAGAGAGTGTGGTTGTCTCCATAATAGTGGCTTACAGGGTCAAATAACACTTCTTGAAACCTTTGGCTAACAGCCATGGAGTCATCTGTAACCAGATGCTGTCAACATGAGAAATCATATATATATATATAAATATATATATAAATATATATTAGTTTGGAGAGATATATCTATATTAACATTCCTAACCCTTATTGCTAAAATAAACCCTTTTTGCTTTTTTTTTTTTTTCCATATAAGTCTCACTGAGTCTTTGCCATCTCTGTGGTCTATTTGCCTCAACCCAATTTCATTTCCAGCTTTGACTAGTCAGGTTCCCTTCAGTCCACAAGGCTTTTTAATGACAGCAGTAGTAAAAGAAAAAATGGCAATTCTGTTGCTGTTTAAATTAATGTTAGACCAGAGGTATGTTTTGGGGCATTTTCTCCCAACCTGCCCATTTTCAGCTTTCTACGGGGCAGATCTTTTCAGTTGAACCACTACAGCAGTCTTTCTTTTCTTTTAGCACCTGATAAAGAGACTATTACCATTCCTTTCTGATATGTTTTACTCTAAATTACTGGGTAGTCATTGCTGAGTTCTTAGTATCATTTTGTGTGGAATATAAATGAGCTGCTGTGCAGGACTATCTTACTCATTGGGTTTTTTCCCTTCGATAGATTGAATTCCTCAATTGGACTTAATTTGGTTCTTGCCTCACAAGTTTACATTTTAAAAGAAGGCAAGCCAGAAAGAAATTAAATAAATGGAAAAGAAACTCTGTTAACTGTTGCTAACATGTGTGAAGGCAGCTCTTGGCCTTTTTCCTCTCTAGAAGTAGGGATGTTTTTCACTATTAACTACACCTGCACACTGGTGCAGGTTACATCCACCAGCCCTTTGCATTTGCTTGTCTCAAGGCAACAGTGACACTTGGAACCCTTTCTTGCTTCTTTCCCTGGTGACAGTGAGCTTGGCTTGGGTCTGGCTCCAGGGACTGCTCACTTATCACAGTTTTGGGAAGCTCTGTTATTCTCCGTCACACAAAGCTTCTTCTTACGCCTGTTGTGTCAACTTAAGCTCTTCCTGTTGGTCACAGTAATCCCTCCTTGCTCTCCATCTGTTTTATTTCCTGTGGCTGCTGTGTGGGGCATTCCCTGTGCTCCTAAGCTTGGGCTAGTCCATGGTGGAGCTTTGCTGGCAGATACCTGCTGGTGAGGAAGCTCTGATGACCTGAGGTGGGGGCAATGCTGCGCTCACGACATCCTTGGATGCAGCAAGGCCAGTGTCTCGGAGGCCTAGAACTCTCTTTAATGTCGGTGAAAAGAACTGGAGTCTTGTTGGAAGTCCAGAGTGAAACCCCATCCCATAGAGGCGGTAAAAGGACATTGTGAACCGGGTACTTCCTACTCCCAGCACAGGCATTTCTGCAGAAAACAAGATCTGCCTCAGAGTTGCTCCCCTGATGTGTGACTGTCACCACAGTTTTCATCTATCAAAAAAAAAAAAAAAGGATTTTTTTTCTCAGCTATTTTGCTTAAAGGATCACTACATTGAAGTTAAAAAAACTTGCATTTCATATCTTAGAATTGCTTTTTAGTCTATTTTCTTACTGAACTGCCACTTTTAAGGCAAAAACTGTCAGGTAAAAAATATTGTTTAAAAAACAAACAAACAGAAAAGCAAGACAGAGCTTTGGCATTTTTAAAGCAATCATAAGCAACAGTTTCTTTGGCATCAATTTAGGTAATTGTTGTGACATGTTAGTGATGTACAGTGAAAAAATCCAGGTCTGAGAGTGAGGGTGATGAGATAAATGTATGCTTATGATGGGAACAGACCTTGTTAACAGTGTGTGGCATTTGTGTTCCTCTTAGATCACTGGGCTGTGATCAGAAGCTCTCTGGTGGGAAACACAACTGCAGTTTTTCAATGAACACCTGACAACACTTAATTTCAATGACTCTTTTTCTGGCTCTGTTGCAGGCTGTGTGTTTTCTTTTGGGCATCTCACTTGGTCTCTCAGTGGTCCTACGATTGCTGTAGTACCTGATTGATCTAGAAAATAATTCATTTTGGCTTTATCACTAGATGGACACGAGAGGGTCTTCTAACTAACCATTGTCACTTTGGTTCTTGCCATGGATGCTCTTGTTCCGAGTTTTTTTATTTTTATGATCACATTTTTTTATCTCTAAGCATTAGTTTATAATTTCTGCCCTGCAGCCATTGTGAAGAACTTGCTGGAGTGCATAATAATTTCGTATTTTCTGCATCAGAGCTTCTGTCTCAAGGCATTCAATTACCATTCTGTCTTGGCATTACATTACCAAGCCATGTCTATCTCGGAAACTCTGGAAATGTGGATGAGGTCTCTACCACACATTCCATGGAAGTAAATAAATATGCCTATTACCAAAAAGCATGAAATTTTGATTAAGAACAAGTTCTGAAATACAATCAGTATTGCCCTGTGTTTAGTTGTGTAAGCGTCAGGGCTGTTCTTGTTCCTTTCAGCTTTGGTACAGTCAGTCCCTGTATGTTATCCAACAGATTTTAGGGGATTATAGGAAGTTTCAGTATCAATACACAACATCTGGCTTTCTGACATTCACGTCTGTGTGAAGTAGGATTTATTCTGCAATTCAGGAGCATCATTATAATATTTATTTCAGTATTTCACGAATGTATGTCTGTTCATCCTCAGTAATTCTGCAGGGATATGCACTGTTTTCATTGTGTTTTTCGAGTTGCTGTGGTTACAAAGATACTCCCCTTATTATTTTCCATGTGCCAGATCTGTGCCCTGGCTATTGGCCCAATTCTATGAGGTATTTAATACCTCCTGAAAGTGTCAGAGTGCTGTCAACTCATACATAACCCAAAAGTTACTGGGGACACTTAATCAACCTCACTGATTGTATGTCTACTGACAGACATGGAAGATTACCAGTTTGGTGCTCTTCTTTGGCTGGGAGTGATGCAAGTATCAGCCTGACCAAGAACAAGATGTGGGAGAAAGCAGATGGAGTTGTCCTCTCTAACATGAGAAACAGAGGAAAATCATCTTCCACCTGTAACATCTAGAGGTTCTTTGTTTCTCCAGGCTTTGTCCCGTAATCTGTACCTGGATTTCTTTGGCAGAATACCTGAAAGGGTAAATTGTGTATGAGCTCTGCAGTTAGAGCACACTTGGAACCCAGAGGTGGGCTTCTCTGAGTGCTGTCTTTTACTCTTTGACCACAGGATCACCTGCAGTGACTGCTCTGGGCACACAGTGTAAAGTGGAAGAGGTACTTGGCCAAGTCACCCCATTTCCTTTTGCTGCAATTGTAAACAAATTCAATTAAAATTAAATTAAAAGCCTTTCCCTTTCTGCAAAACTACTGTTCATGTGCTTTGCCGGTCATGGGTCCTTTCTCAGCACTGTAGGGTTCATTGACAGAAACTGTGTGGCAGAGCTTCTTAGGGGGTTAAATTGTGCTATACCTGGGCACACAGAAAACTGTATCAACAGAGACATTTTCTATAGAAACTCACACTAATTCCACTCCATCCTGCCAGCCACGCACTACCCACTGCTCAGGGTAACACTTGGCTGCAAGACCACCCAGCTTTGCCTGTGGTCAAAGTAAGATCAAGTCTTTAACTCAAGCAGGTTCTGCTGCTGCCTGCAGGATGTTATTCTGTCAGTATCGCTGCCCCTTCCTAGCAAAGGCTGAGGACTGACTCAAACCAGTCTGTGCTGTGCGTGCGTTTCCTGGGCCAGAGCAAACTGGAGAGCAAAATAGGTGGATGCTGGAAATGGCAACTACTGGGAATCCTACACTCACACTTTTTACTTTGTGCAAGATCTGTGGGAACTTTTAGATTCAGGTTTCTGAAAAATTCAATAGTGATGGCTATTCTTTTTTTCTGTGCAGTAGGGCTGGATTTCAGTAGGAGCTCTTAAGCACTAAGTTCCTACAACTCCTAATGAATGTGCATAAATAATGAGATGTAGCATACCATTTAGAGTGGCACCAGACAATTAATGGCCTCACATAGCTTTGGGTGTGATGAAAGCATCTGACTTCTGACTGATATAATTGACAGTTCTCTTAGTGCTTGACATAGAGCTCAAACTCATGGTCTCCTGCTTAGATGTGTGTTTGCTACAGAATGATCACTGTGAGCCTAAAAGTCACCAGAAATTTGGAATTACTTTCTTCCCATTGATGACTTACCTCGGCAGAACAGCTTTGTGCTGCAAGGTGGAATAATGATTCTCAGTCGTGTAAAACTCACCTATATTTCCCTTTCGAGATTGCATGAGTGCTTTGATAACATGGTAAATCCTGTAATAGGGAAATCTTGGCTTGTACAGAAATTGCCAGACTGAGGTCCCACCTAGTCCTAAACACCACAGCCTGCAATACATTTATTTCTATGCTCCAAGAAACCCTGAACACCCATGGAATTAGTTATGCACAACTGAAAATTTATTTTTGGTAAAATGTTAATTTCTAAAAGTATCCATTCCAAGCTTTGTTATTGCAACTCTGCTATTAATTTTCATTAGCACAGATTCAGTGCTTTCAGGACCTGTTTCAATGAATGGTATTTTTAAAACTCTCATGGAGGAGCAATTAGAGAAGTTTCTGATAAAAGGATACCTCTAAATGTATTTTTTTCATTATCAAGAGAGGGAGGGGAACCTGGGCTTGGTATTTGACATTCTGGGAAACTCTTGAATTTTTCACTCTTTTGTGCTTCAGGCTTCTTTTGTAACTATTGGGAAACCACTTGGATTTGGATAAATGCTTGCATTGCTGCAACTTGACAAATGACTGCATGTCACTGAGTCATGATCACTGTCTCGGTGCAGGTGCTCAGCTCTCCCTTCATGTAAGGTCATGTTGCCTTAGTGAAGCTTCCTTTATTGCATGCTAAGCTAAGTCTGGCTGCTTTGCACTTGCAGAGGGGGGAGAGCCTTCTCGGAGGCAGCTGCTGCAGGCTGGGTGGCGCGTGGAGGCTCACTGGTGCCACTGGTCACTCTGTGTAAAAAGTGACAGACATTCACGTTTGCCACAGCCTGTGGCTGGAGCCAGGTGCAGCAGGGCCAGCCTTAACACCAACCGAGGATTTGCCCTCGTGGTTTGTGTTTCTCTGTGTGAATGAGCTGAATTTTACATCCAGACTGTCAGTTGTAGCTGCGTGGGTGATCACAGAGCTTGGCCTCGAGTGTGAAACCTTGCCTCAGTTTTCCACCTCTGAACTGGGAAAGGTCACATATCCCAGCAAATGGATTAATTGTGAGGATAAGTGCATAAAATATCAAGCTCAGAGAACTGCTAATCATACTCTAATATCATCATGAAAAATTCATCCTATACCCATTGTTGGCTCACAGGCTAAGGAGCAGGCCAGAATAACTCCAGGAGAAATTTGAATCAAGAGTTCTGATTTGGTTGGTTTGGTTTTTTTTTTTTCCCCTCTGGTTTCAAGTAACAAAAACTCTGCTTTTCCACAGACACTAACCAAACATCAAGAACTGGCACATAGTGATAATTTTATTCAGAAATGAAGGTGAATGCTTTAAAAAGAGAATGTCAGCTGCCAGGGAAGGGTAGAGCAGAAACTGGATTTAAGACAGAACTGGCTGTATTTGTATCTGGTCCAGTGTGTTTTATTGTCAGGATCACTTGGAGAAAGCACTGGGTTGGGACACAGAAGTCCTGTCCTTGGTGGCTGTTGCTCACCAGGCAGATGATCTCAGAGGAGTCACATCCCATCCCTCTGTCTCCATTTCTGGAAGGTAATTACATCCCACTGCTGTAAAGTGCAGTGAGACCTTCTGGAAAAGGTGTTGTTATCTTTGTAACCAACATCCCATGCACTCTGCTTAGCATCACAGGAGCTGCAGGTCCGAAGGCCTGGAGCTCTTCAAGAACTGGACATATAATAGCTGTGACTGGATAATTTTTAATTTACCTTCCAGTTCAACCTGAATTCATTGGTATTTGTATGGGAAAGAATGGGCTGGGCTTAAGTGATACACAAGTTAGCTGAGATCATGTCTGGGGAAGGCACATGTTGAATAAAGATCACCAGAGTCACGTTTGGTTTCCTTAGTGATACTACAAATAGCAAAAGCAAGCCAAAGAAGATTGCACGAGAGCACTAAAACTGCTTCTCTCCGGTCATGAGGATGTGAGTTTGTCCAGTCTGACACGCAGGTGTAGCTTCAGGAAAGCATTAAACATGACCATGGGAAGAGAGCAG
The DNA here is from genome assembly GCA_013397565.1 of Ptilonorhynchus violaceus. Classification (NCBI taxonomy): domain Eukaryota; kingdom Metazoa; phylum Chordata; class Aves; order Passeriformes; family Ptilonorhynchidae; genus Ptilonorhynchus; species Ptilonorhynchus violaceus. The sequence goes on along the minus strand of VZRJ01013264.1, from coordinate 652,583 downwards.
CAGAGATGGTCCAGCTGCCGCTGAGTCCCCTGAGCCTGGGGCCTCTTGCTCTGGGCGTACTCCTGTCTCCTCAAGATTTTGGGATGAACTGTGGAGTTTGTTGTACATGTTGTCTACAATCCAGTCATGTAAGAGAAATGGAAAGATAACACTCTTGAAACTCCACAGGCTGGTAGGATGTAGGTAAAGTAGAGTGAAATGAGAAATATGCAGTGAGTAAAGCATGGTCAGGTGGGGTTGGTCTAGGTCTTTAAGAGGTTACAATACAGTCATATCAGCAATTGTTATTATGGTGCAGATTTTATAGGGTTTTATTTAAATTTTTGTTGTTGTTGACAGCAAACTCTATTCAAAGTTTCCTCTCTTTACTTGTGAAAGTAAGACATTCATTTCTATGAACATGTGCTTTTATTGGTTTGCATTCTAAGCAAGTGTCTTTGTCAGGAGACGTTACTGCTGGTGTAGCCACTTAGGGATGGGGGGAATGATGTGGAGTTCACGAGAATGGGAAAATAGGGACTTAAAATGCCGAGGCTGGCAAGTTTTCAGTTGTGTTTCCGTCCATTTCAAGGTGATTACCTAGAAATGGAAAGAAAAAGAGAGAGGGAACTTAACCACATAGGGAATTTGGAACAAAACCAATCACTCCCATAAAAAAATCCTTATTAAAACACCTCGAGTATTGGAGGATGCTACCAAGGAGCTGGATGGAGTTAGTGTGTACCATGCTGAGTGCCAAGTTAGAGAGACCTGAGCTAGCACTGAACAAACTATTGCACTGCATCACAGCATCACACAGAGCCTGAGGCTCTGCCACATTAGCCTGGCCCTGCAGTGAAGGGCAGCACATGGTGAGCTGAGCTGTGTAGAGCTAAGTGGTTAAACTCTGAGATCTTCAAGTATAAATTCTGTGCCCAGAGCCCAGAACTGGGCAGTGTCCATGATCAGCCTGGGGAATGGTCAGTTGGGTCAGATAAGAGTAAGACTGATTGCACCCCAATTTCTAACAGCACAGAGGGGAGAACAACACTGGGCAGCACCACCTGTGGCCCAAGCTGATCAATCATTTACATCACACTGTTCTTGTGTTCTCATGTTCTCCGTAGTTCCTCCTGGTTGCTTCTTGGTGGGTATATTAATCTTCTCTTTGTTGTGGGACTAATGAAGCTATTACCAGAAATTCTGACAACGATTTGGGAAAATCAATGATATAAAGAAAGGCTGTTAGCATGCTACCTTGGAAGGTCACTGCTAACAGAAAGAATTATTTTTCTCTTCTCAATGGTATGGCTGGAAGCCATTAATGTCATGCAGCACTGTGCTGCATGAAATGAGTGGTGTGGAAGCTGCCAAGTTTTATTCAAAGGGCTGGTGTCCATATCAGAAACCTTGCCACTCCAGTGAACTTATGGGAAGGAGTGGAAAAGGGCGGGAAAAAAATTTTTGTACAATCATTTGCATTGCTGGGATTTTAGCAAATTCTCTTTTTTTTTTTTTCTTTTCTATTTTTAAATGAACTGAAACACCAGCGGTGCAGCTTTGGATGTTCTGTCATTGGTGGACGTGGGGCAGCTGTACTCTGGCAATATAAATACAATCCAGGTATATCAGGCAGGTGACCTGTGGAGAGAGGGATGTTTTCATGCTGCTGCACAAGGAACCGGTAAAATATCTGGAAATGGAACTGCAGTGCATGGTAGGAAGGCTCTGGAAATTATCTGAGTGCGGGCTGGCAGTGTTTGGGCAGTTCTGTAGGTCTGAGCAAGCAACTTGGACTGTAAGTGCAAACAACCTCCCATGTTCTTTGTCACAGAGCACCTGGGAAAACCTCTCCAGCACACACTGTGCCGTGTCGGTGAGCGCTGCCCCGCATCCATCCCCGCTTCCCCGGCGGCGCCTTTGAACCCGCCACGGGCCTGCTGGCAGGAGAACCAGGAGATACTGCAGGAATGCCCCGAGGGCTGTCCTGCCAGCCTCTCCAACGAGCTCCTGCCAGCCTAGGGAAATAAGGGACGAGAGAGCCACCGAGACCAGAGCTGGATTGAGCTGCTCACAAGTTCTCTTAGGCTGTAGTTACAGGACAATTTCCCTGGAACCTGGCAACTTGGCATTGTATTTGGATAGTCTGCTGGGCTTCCTGTACCCCTGTGTATTCTCACTGAGCATCAGGAAAGCATTTTGGCAAGCACCACAGGTAAAAGTTCTCTTCTGTTACTAATATTCTTTTTCCTGCATTTTAATTTAATTTCCCCTGTCATTCCTTCTTTTTCCACTGCACATTTCCCCTTGAAAGCTAAGATTGCACAAACGGATGGATATTCTTTCTCCCCAAGTGCATGTAGCCTTCTCTGCTGTTTGAAGAAATTAACATTTGGGCTGAAGTGCACCTGCAATTCCCATCAATGTAGCAGAGTGAAACCGACCCATTGGTGGAGAGAAAGAAGCTCTGAACTCCCTTCCTCTGACAACAGATCTCAGGAGGAAAAGAAAAAGCCCCATAAGATGGCAAGGAAGTCTGCTTTTTATGCAGGGGCAGTACCTGAGGTGTATGGCTGCTGATGGACCCTGCATGTCCAAATCTTCCTCTTGTGCTTAAGCCTAGGCTGGCCATCAGGAGCTTTGCTCTGGAGAGGAATGCAGTGCAGCCCCCCAGGATTCTTTCTAGAGTGTTTAATCTTGTACTGGTATCACCCAGATAGATATGTGACCCAGATGGATGAGCTAAAAACTTCTGCAAATCAAACTCTGTGCATTGAAGCTGTATAGGTTGGAGGAAAAGGAAAAATGAAGGGATGGGGTGAGGGGAAGGAAGGAAGTGCCTGATACTGAGTCGTAGAAGGTTAGCAAGCAACTTCTGCTGTGGTCGTTTATGTCCTGATTAGCCACGGGTAGGGCATTTTATATCTTACTCTAGAGTTGCATTTTAGGATTTCTGTATGGACAGAAATATGTTGCATACCAGTGGAGAAGTCTCAAACAGGAGGCACACAAAGAGGAAAAAATTGTAAGTTTGCTGCTTAATTAGTGCAATGCTGGGGTATAATTCTGGTCCCCCAATCCAGTAAAACAAATTAAGTTCTCACAGAAGCTGTGCATGAAGAGCAAGTGAAAAATACAATTTTTAAACAGTTTAAGTACCATGTTGCTGTCAAATTATTCTTAGCAAAATGAGTCAAGTTACTTATTAAGAATATGGTTTGTGAGGAAATAACTTCTGTTTTGTCCTCATCTATCTTTTCTTGCCTATACACTTATTTGTCAAATAATTTGGACAAGCACATCTGTAGCGTGCTTCTGCTTTTGTTCCTGTAAGCTGATCCTCGTTTGATGTTTGTGGCATATCCAGATGATGGGGTATTTCCCTCCTTTCTGAAAGGAGTGACTGAAGTGCTGTGAAAGTGGAGCACTGTTTGTGAGGCTCACAGAAGAATTTAATTTGTGTGGGGAATAAGACAAAATCTCCAAATAAGACCATGGGTTCCAAGTGTTTTGCATACTGTGTTCTGTTAGATAAAGCCCTGAAAAGTTATTGGGGACAACAGGGGGTGGAGGAAGGATGTACTGTGCATGCAACACATATCTTGGCTTTGCCTTCCAGTAAGTCTTTACCTTCCTGCTCTCTTAACAAGATTGTGAAAACCCACCTGGTTTTTAGCTATCTTGCTGGCCCAGGTTACTAAAGATAAAACCAGTGTTTAGGACAAGTTTTTTCTTATCTGAATGGTGGATCTATTTTGTTTTGGGTACTGCAGGAGCTGACTCATGAGGAAAAGATGAAAGAGTTCAGAAAGGAGATGGCAACGAACTGATTTCAAAGTGGCCACAGAGAGTATTTTGCAAGAGTTGCAGGATATGGGAATTTTCAGGCTGTCCACCTATGCTATCTCAGGTCTTGTTCTGCATGTGTCCCTTCAGTCCTTGGTGAGGTAGCTCATGTTAATGAGATTCCATGGAGGAGCTCATCTTCAGCGTTTCTCCCAAACCTTTGTGGGATCACTACCTATTCGCATCCGTAATGTCCTCCTCCTTCCCCTCAGACCTCTGCTGCTGTCAGTGCCTCAAGATTATTACATAAAAGAGCTTTGTTCTCAACCGTTCTCGACAGCGGAGGTCTGTGGGATCCAAAATGCTCTTCCAGCTCCCCTTTCCATGTGCAAATGGTGGTAGATGGTGCTGCCTCTTTGCCAGTTGGAGCAGATCAACGTCTTTCGCATCACACCCCCCATCTTTTCCTCCATCAGTTGGGGATTGAGTTCCAGATAGTCTTGCACATCTCCATGGTGCGCAGCAGCCTCAAGAACCAGCTCCTGTAGCACTTACCCTCTTCTGTGCAGAATTCCAGTCGTACTTGCAAGATAGTCTTCAGTGCGTCAGGCAACCAGAGGATTTTGCTTTGATGTAGGAAGGGTAGGTAGGAAGATATTGCACCAACACAGTCTTAGTGATTGTTATATATGATGTACATTCATGTAGTTTGGATTTCAGCGTCTCAGCAGTTCATCTGAAAATTTGAGGGAGTCAGAAGGAGCAGAGGAGGCTGAGGCACTGAAAGCAAAAAATGCAGAACAGAAATTTCAGCCTGCAAGATAGCTGGATTCAAAATGTATATATTTTTTTTTTTCTTTTACTTTCTTTAGAATAGGAAATGAATCCCAGATTGCAAACTGTATTCCTCATATAAATCAGGAGTAGCTGTTAAAGCTGAAATGGTGCAAACAGGAGCAAAACTGGGCCCTCAAAGTTCCATGGGCATTGTGGCTAGTGAGTGCAGTCTGTTAAAGGCAGGCTTTCTGTTGTCTCAAATTGCTGCTCACTGTTGCATTGGCCTCTCAGTTGCAGGGACTGATGCAGCAGCACAGTCTGGGTTTGCAGTTTCTAGGTCTGGGTGTTTGCAGACCCCAGAGAGCCAGAAAGCAGGATCTGCAAGGAGAACAGGCAATAAAAAAATAGAATTGGGAATGAAAAATAAATCTCATAGTCCAGCTGGCAAATATTCCCGGGCCACAATTGTCTTTGGCACCCCTCCACCCCCCAAGGTCTCCAATGGTTCTCAGGCCCCCACCACAAGAAAATCAAGGGTTTGAAAATACAGTAATTAAAGAAAATCTTGATGTCATTTGGGTTTGGGAGTATTTGGACGTCAGTGTGGTGTGAGCATGCTTGCACACGTGCACCCTGCTTTGTTGAAGCCTGAGCTGTTCAGTGACTGAAACCCTCTACCCTGGGGCGCAGGGAGGGTATTCCCACCTACGTGTCCTCACGCCGAGAATCCGGGAATTGGTGGGATGGTAAGGTGCTTTTTGCGGAAGAACTTTTAAGGTGGCAAGTCCCTACCCTTGCTTTGTGCCAGCTCCACCCTGCTGACCTGCAGGGCCTTGGTTCCCTTGCAGGGGTGAATAAAAGCTGTACTGTACTCATGGTGTGGTGACACAGTCTGTTTGAGCCGGGTGAGGTTGCCTGTGGTTGCCTCAAACGTATACAGGAGCAGGAAGGTAAGGGGGGGACTTGTGTTTGTACATATCTTGACTTTTGGAGCAAAGCCAGGCAATGTGCTGGCTGGAGCCTCACCTGTGAAAACAGGAGACAGCACGTTCAACAGGATCATTCATCTGGTGTATCCGTGACAGTCTCGGCTGCTGTAGGAATCCCTACCCTTTTCTGTCCTACTGGCATCCCTTAGAGACAAACTCTTTTTTTTACTCCAGAATGGCTGGGGCAAGCAGTTGTACTGGATTTGCCCTCACTTTTGGGTTTCCAGAAGGTGCTTGCAATGGACTGACAAGCAGGAAGCAGATGCACCCCTTCCCTTTGGGAGGTGCAGGACTGCCCAACACAGTAAAATGAGATCCTTTTGGCTCTGTGTGCTTGTGATTGTTGTATTTATTTCAAGAAGGATTGACTCCAAAGCAGTTGAGCTGAAGGCTGCTCATTAACTGATTGCACAGCACAAACCTTACCTGATCAGAGTTCAGGATGGTGCACATTAAGTATGCAGAAATATGATTATGCAAGGCAAAACTGTGCTTCCCTTCCCTCCCATGTCAGGGAGGTAACTCCCCTCTTTTGTTTGGTTACAGACTTCCTAATGATAATTTCAGACTAAGTATTCAAAGCTGGTCTTCCCTGGCAGCAGCCTCCCACCCCTGCTCTGCATATGTTATTCAGGAAGAGTCTGCCCAGTTCAGCAGTTGTTATCTCTTTGGCTTCTCTGGAAAGGTACTTGAGAGTAGAGCAGATACAGTTTATTCTTTTGAACTAATGCAACTGTAGTAGGTGCTGACCCATGCGGGTTCAATTAAGAAGTATCAGGTAAGATAGTTCAGTTTTCTTAAAATGTATAATTTATTACAGTTTTTACCCAATTTTGTAACAACTGCTCTCTTATCACTTGGTGAAGCATCATTCCTTGCTCATCCTTCCAAAACTGACTAAAGAGAATTTTCGAAGGGGCCTTTTCAAATGAAAGGAGACAGAAACCGTCTTTGAAGAGGGACAAGGTATAGAAAATTTCTACCTTAAAAAGTAAAGTTTCAGAAATGAGAATCACAAAGCAGGATTATTACAGTGGACATCACTTTTTGCCCTTACTGGGGTTCGCTGACAATAAACCTTTTGCCATGTTCTATGGCCAAGATGGTGGTGTTCAGCAATGTATGTGCTGGAATAAAAGAGTTGAGTTTTCACTGGGAAGGTGTAGAACCTTTTGCAGCTAATCCCTGACTGACCCATCAGTGTCAGCTTGTATGAGCTTTAAAACTTTCTTGCTGCTTTTTTTTTTTGCTTTTTTTTTTCCCCCTGAGGATAACAGCAAGGGTAGTCACTGGCTGATAGTTTAAAAAAGCCTTGAAGCGTGTAATTGCTGTCAAAAGCCAAAGCAGAGCTGACTCTCGAGGAATACAGCCGGAGTCCAAGTTCCCTGTTTCTCTCTTCCCTGAAGGGGAGATGGTCAAAGCTGCAGACTTGTTTGCTGGGAGCAAGGACAGGGGTGAGAGTGAATGGCCAAACCCTTCCTGCAGGGAGGCTGTGCTCCCTGCTCCAGTGATGTTCAGCTCACAGGGCAGGGCCTCAGCTGTTGCACATCACTAGCGCATGACACCTGGATCCATCCCGGAGCAGGCTGTGGAACAGGCACTGAAGGTGCACAGTGGAACCTCAGCACCCAGGCTGGAAATCAGTCAGCAACCTGCCAAATGGTCAGATGAGAGTTTTGAGCCTCACAACAAAGAGCACTTGCTTTCTGATGCCCACTTCAGCATCACGTGAGGGTGAGGTGACCAGGCCTTTAATCTGCTTCCTGTGGAAGCCATTTTCCTGCAGAAAAAATCCCTCTGCCTCCTGACCTGAGCCAGTGTAGCTGCTGCCAGCTGACCAGATCCAGCAGCTGTCTGTCAGCTGGAGGAAGACAGAGGAGATGAGTGAGTGCAGCACTGTCTCTCTCTCGTGGTACAGATGGGCACGAGCCCTCGTCTCCCGTGGCCGTGGGGAGCTGCCCGGCTGCTGGAGCAGACCTCTGGGAGAGCCAGTCCAGCCTCTGCTGCCGCCAATGGTTACAAGCAACTGATCTCTCTGTGGAAGTGCCATAAATGTGGAAGAGTAATTTTACCATTAAAAATACTAAAATCTTCCATATGGAAGAAAGGGTTGACTTTTTTTTTGTTTTAATTGCTATTTATTTTTCTCATTGTGCCCTAAATATACATAGCACCATCCAGCTGGCTGAACCACAGAGCAGAATGAAATATCTGCCCCATCTATAAAGGCACAAACCTATAAAGTGCAGATGACAGACTGAAATCTCAAATCTTTGCTCCCTTTACATATATGGAAGTTTTACCATTGGCTTCAATGAGGCCAGAACCAGAATTTGGCTTACATGAGAGGAGAGTTAGCCAAATGAGCACAAGCACATGAGTCAGAAGTTCTGGGTTGATTCCTGATGTTCCCACTCTTCGGCTGATTTCTTCACTTCTTTCTGCCTCAGTTTCCCCTATTTATCAGTGCATAATAGGCTGAGGATGTCTTGCCTAATTACTAATTTAATTAGAATAAGAAAATTCACTTTGCATCTGCTACTGGTTTGTAAAAGGCTTTTGAAACTCTACCGAAGGTGCAATTTGGTTGGCATAAAACCTGTTTGCATCATAAGGATTTTTGTCTCTGTCATGAATCTGACTGTCTCTGCTTATTCCTGACAGTTGTGTCTACAAAAAGACCATGGCATCTTTTATACCGTAGATGTTCCGGTACAAAGAAGCCACAGTCACTACTTCAAATAAGTGTCTGATTTTCTAGAAAAGGGATGAGAGCAGGGAGCTTTCCCTTTCCTCTGTAGGTTGTAGGTTGGTTTTGAGAGGTGTCCAGCTACAGAGGCTCTGCAGCCACAGCTCCAAACAAGACAAGCTCACCACTGCAGGGCCATTGCTGTGGTCAGTACAGGCACCACTGTGACCATCTAAGGACTGAAATACATCTGCATGACTTCCTAGATAAAGCAAAGTGGGAGAAGCCACTCCCTGGATATAACTTGGTGTTATTTTTGGCTGATTTCAGCTTCTCCCTCAAATGCCATCTTTGTGCTTAGTGCATGGTTTATCTGAGTGTATTGCTGTGGTTAGAGTGCAATGCATAGGACAGCAGAGTTTGTGTTAATAGGGAGTGCATTAGTAATTGTTGTCCCTTGACTCAAGCACAGCATCTCTACTATTGAGATAGAGGGAGTTTTTTTCTGGACTCCAGAGCCTTTATGTCACACTTCAAAAGCTTTATTTTCCTACTTTTTTTTAGCTTTATTATTCAAGATCCTCAGATCTCATGCCAGGCTTAGATTATCTTTTTTTGGTATTTATTTGGCTTCCCATTTAAACCATCCATTCATCCAGTTTCCATAAAACCCCTAATAACTATTTCAAGGTTTTTGTTCTTGGCTCTTTCCAAACCTATAAATGCTGGTTTGAAAACCCGATCTGAGTTTTGTGCAAATAATCCTCTCTACCGTCCCTTTTCCTCTGGTTATGAGAGGGCCCTTCAGTGTTTTGCTTCCCAGCACTTGTTAGTTATCAGTGGTCCACATGCCTCTTGCTTGGTAGAAAAGGTAGATGTGACATATAATCAGCCTTGACAGGGGATGTCTCAGAAATACGATGGTTGTGATAAAAAAGGAAAACAGCAGCAGTTAAAGCAGTTAAAACACAGTTGCACTCCAAAGGTGTCTTTTCTTTCTGCCTTAGTGCAATCCCACTTTCAGCACGTGCAAGCCCCTGAGCAAGGAGACTTTCTGCTTTTCCCCAGCTCTCTGCTTTTGTGTGGCAAACACGAACAAAGCCCACCCCTCTCTACTGAGTGCTGCTTGTGCATGGAGAAAGCCCTGGGAGACTCATGACCTGCCCCCAGAAATCTGCCTTCAGTCCTGGGACGTGTTGGGTGGGTGTGGTGAGAGGAGAAAGCATTTCCATGTCCCAGGGGCTGACCTGTGCTGTGGTGTACCTTGGGACACAGCATGGAGGCAGAAGCAGTAGAGAAGTCCCAGCAGAACATCAGTACCTTGGGGAGACAGGGGAGGGTTTTGGATGAGAAGTCAGTGCTGTTATCTTTTTGCTGAGATCAAGGCTTGGCATTGATCTCAGGAAGATCAATGTTGTCTGCTTATTATGGGAAAGTTTCGTTGTTCTTGTCAAAAAGCAGAACCTTTCCTGCAATGCTCATCCCTGGGAGATTTCTCACTACACTTGTACCAGTGCTGCTATCAGCTACATCAAGATGCAGAGAACTGGCATGGACTTCGTGCCAAGTCTGTCAGGAGATTAGAGTGAGGCTCATCACTTCTCTTTGTGTTGTGTTGGCTCTTTGCACTGTGTAGATGCTGAGGTGCTGGCTCCTGATGGCAGTGGAATTGCCTTCATGGAATCATTTTGGTCGGAAAAGGCCTTTAAGATCATCGAGTTCAACCTTTGATCAACCACCATGGCAACTGGACCACAGCATTAAGTGCAATGTCCAGTCATTTCTTGAACACCTCCAGGAATGGTGACTGCACCACCTCCTTGGGCAGCCCATTTCAGTGTTTAACAACCCTTTCCATGAAGGAATTCCACCTGCTTGTGCAGCCATAGACACCAGATTTATTGCAGCTGACCAGAGGCAGCTCTTCACCTGCCAAGTTCCTGTGGAGGTGGATCCACACATCCATTTCAGGTCCTTCACAGATACTCAGACTAACTGGTATCACAAGCAGGAGGCCAGAACTGGAGCTATGGAGCTCAATGGAAGGAAATCCATATGTCTTCTGAAGCTTTGGATCCGCACCAGAGATAAAAGAAAATATTGCAATGTACTTTTTCTGTGTAGAGACCAAGTGGGGCCTCTGGCCAACATCTGAAAAACCAAGGCCTAAAATTAGACCCCTAAAATACCAAGAGCAGTGAGTGGTTCCAACTGATACCAAGTTAGGAAAAAGGGCCCGAAATAAACAGATTCCTCAGTAACCAAGATCCTGTTTTTGAGGCAAGTGTTCATTCTCATAAGTCAAAACAACAAGAAACCAAAAAGAAAAAAGAATGAAAACATCAAATCAAATCCCAGCAAACCAATGATATTATCAGCCAAAGCATGTCTTACTAGAATGTTTTCCAAAATTCCTCAGGGAGTACCAGTGAGCCATGAAGAGGATATTGCTCTTTTCTGAAGTATTAAATTGGGGTTCTTTTGGAACATACCACATTTATTTATGTGACAAAGCTGTTCTTCTGTTAGATACTGTATCTGCTGCATGATTCTTTTGTCCCTTGTTTCTTCGTTTTTGGGCTTATGCTATAATATCTGTATCTATCTATCTATATATATATTTAAGGCATTTTTCTTGTTGTCTTCTTGAATTTGTGATGGACAGTATGATTATTTGTCTCCTTTGGAAGGTGAAGTGAGGAAGAACTTACCTGCAATAAATACTCAAGAGGATAAGGTTCGTGTCCAGGGACAATCTTGCTTTGGTAGGTGTGTGTAGACATTGTTCAGTGCAATCCTGTTCCCTGGCTAAAACTGTTGGGAGTATTGAAATATGAACATCAGAAAATACTAACAGAAATGACAGCAATCCTGAGAAGATCTCCAATTTCTTTAGAAACTTGGATCTGCTTTTCAGCCCTCTTCAAAGTTTGTGGATTTGTTCCTTTCTGCATTTGACATAAGTGGCCATGGTACTGCATTTTGTATTATTTTTATGTCTCAGTTAGGAATATCTATTTTATCACTTCAGGATGAAAGACTAAGCAATAAGGTATAGGGAGCCTTACAAGATTATTAGGTTTTTGTTATTTATTTTATACCTAATTGTTACAGTGGCTTGAGCATCTACCATATATTTATTGTTGTACTTCAATTGTTGTGTTGTCCCAGAACCCTACTTGTCAGTCAAGAACTCACTGTGCAGTTGCACAGCCAGAATACAGCTTCTGATTCAGAAAATGATATTTGGCTCTACACAAAGGGAGGGAGGGCTCACACCAGCCTGAACCCTTGTGCAGTTCCCCAAAGTGAATGGATGGAACAGTGCAGGCTGCTTTGTGCATCAACCTATTTTTTTGTGTGTATCTGGAGAGAACTTAGGAGAGTGAGTGTGATTCCTGGTTTCGTTCTCAGTTTTTTAGTGCGGTATAAATAAGTGACATCTCTAACAATATGCTTCATGAAATCCACATGTGAGGAAACATAGGAAGGGCACCTTGAAACAAGCAGCAAAGAAAAAAAAGATGTCTCTCTGGCTGTTCAGCGCCAGAAATACAAAGTCTGCTTGGTTTTGCACAGTCTTTTCCTGCTGTTTCTTTCAATTCTGACCATGTGAGCTCCTGCTGGGTACCACACCACCAAACTGCCCTGGCAGCTGCAGATGGGGCAAATGAGACAGAGCAAAGAAAACAGAGTTGAAGGACTCCCAGGGCAGGGGAACTGCTGTACAAGGCCAAGAGAGAGTCTGATCATCCTTATGAAATGCAGCAGGAGTTCCTTTTTTGACAAGGCATCTGAACAAGGGTTGGGTTTTTCCCGACACTGCAGTCCCTGGAGTTGTGTGTCCTCTCTCTGTAACTAGAGAATTCACTGGTTCCAGTAACTGGGAAAAGGAAAGAGGCTGAAGCCTCCAGAAGCCCTGCTGGAAACTTGCTTTGTAGTCTAATTAAGAGGGAGGTGGTCAGAAACTGGAGACTGGCACTGCTGCAAAACCCTAGATAGACCCTGACATGGAAAAAGGGCTTTTTGCAATGCTCCATACAGTAGAGACTTTTCCATTTGAAGTTCAAGTGCAGTCACAGTGGCAATAATGACTTGTTCTGTCTAGTATCAGTTTATGATGGAACATAAATGTAGGCTAAAAAATATATGTTAGGTTTAAATGCAGCTCAAAATGTCAGCGTATTACTCTGTGGTCTTGCAAAAGCAGTGTTCTAATAAAATCACAGCTCTTCAGCTTCTGGAAGACAGCACAGAGAATAATACTTCCCTGGTACTTTAACTTACATTTTCACTGTACAGCTCTGGCAGGATTCTTGAAAGTTCAGTGATATCCAGAGGAAAAAAAACAAACAAAACCAGTCTTAAGCAAACCAGAACTCTGCCTGGAAAGGAATCCTGATGTTACCTAGGCTTGGAGCTTCCTACCTCTAACTGAGCTCTTTCATGCCATCTGGTTATAAAAAGGCAAATGTGCAAGTAGGGTAAATCACACACTTATTGGCTCTGATGTGAGATTGGTACTGCAGCTGCACAAAGTAGATTTCTTACCATTTCCTTGCTTTCCCAGCAAGACAAGTGCTGGATTATCTCTGTTTGTGTTTACATCTTACAAGTGGATGCCTCTGTTTTAGCCTGAGACAAGTTAACTGATGATGGCCTAGCAAAATGTAAATATCTGTGGAGATCAGCTTGGGGTCTGATGCTCTAGAAGTCTATTAAGTCTTCAGAAGTTTCTTTCCACCTTCTGTAAAGTACAAGCAGTTTCTTATTGACATCCAAGCAGATGCTGTTGAGAGGTTTCCATGGGCATAACTTGTTGGGTTTAGTTTGGTTCTTTCTTTGGGTGGCACATGAAAATCAAATACAGTAAGAGCTCGGTTAAATTTTTCAAATCTTAAAGCTGGTTAGTTTGTTTTCACTGAGGAAGGGAGGGAATATTTTAAATCATTGCAGAAAACTTTTGAGAAAGTTATCAAAATTATTATACCACAAAAAGTCCTGTGAACCTTTTCAGTGATAGGGATATTTGCCTGCCACAGCAGATTCCAACTTTAAGTTCCAATTTATGTTTTCCCTTGAATTTCCTTAAGTATTCCTTCATTCTTGAACTCATTCTCTCAGGCTTTACTTTTATATCAGTCCCCTTTAAATACCAAGATTGTAGCATTTCTTTCTATAACACCCCTTCACTTAAACACCTTGGAGTGCATCACTGGGGGAGTGCCAGTGTCTTGGAGGATTTGTGCCAAGACATATGGTAACTGTCTTTAAAATAATTTATATACTGTGTTCTAAATATAAAAAGGTGACTTTTTCTGCCACTGGCACCGTTATATACTAAGCATCAGCTTTCCTCTGTGAGAGTAAGAGACCCTGTGTTGATGAATCAGGCTTTGCTAGACCTGTGCTGACTCACAGTGGCTGAAGATCTGAGCAAACTCAAAGTTGTGTGGCATTCAGCAGGAACCTTAAATCAGAGGTCTTTTCCACCTGTCATGTGGCAGGAGGGCTGTCCACTGGAAGGCATGTATGGTATTGTAAAAAGCTAAGAGCAGCTCAGTTCCTCTGTCATGTGGGTGCTGTAGTTTGCAGAACTCCTTACCCAAATGCCATACTGTGTCTCCTGGATCCAGATGAGTCAGGCAGACCAGCTGCTTCCATCCCTACAGAAAGGGAATGCAGTGTTTTCTTCCTTTCTTCAGGGACCTTGTGTCCTTTCTCACCAGCAAGGACATGCTGTCCCTTTGCAGGCAGAATAGGCAGAAAAGTCACCACAGCAGCTTTTCAGCTTGGAACCAGTCCTGGAGATGGTGAGTCTTGGACTCTGGTAAACCAAGGAGCCTAAGTCATGCCTTTGCTTCTCCTGAATGAGGTCAGTGTGCCAGTTTCAGACACTTCTCTGGCTCTCTGCTTGCTTTCTGCCATATGGGCCATGTCTCTCAGGTAGCACTCCCATCCTGTATCTGTTGGTGTCTGTCTGCATGTGTAGGTAGCCAGATGTGCACTTGCCTTCCAGAATTTAACACATTCCCACATGCTGTCTGCCCAGAGCACACCAAGCCTGGGGCTGTGGGAATGGGACACAGCTCAGTTTAGTCTGTAAGGGAGGAAGGTTAAACCAAATCAGGTTGTCCTGTTGTAAACTAAGAGTGCACAACAAGAAATACTACTGTCAGCTTAGCATACAGTTAAATTAACTTGACTATGTCTAAATCCTTCAACTGTAATGCTGTGGGACAAGGCAGGGTCTTTCTCTTCTGTTTATACAGCTTCTTGACATGGTAGGGCTGTGACGTGTGTGGGGCCCACAGTGAGTGAGCTTAGCTTTTCATTGGCGCCTTGCTCTCCTGCATCTCTCATGCAAGCAAATTTGCCTTGTCACCTTCAGGTTTCTGCACAAGAAATAGAATTTATGCTGCCCATTCAAGTCCTTGTGCTTTAGAAGAGGCAGAGGGACCTATTCTGCCCTGCAAGAATGTACTGTGAAGTACAGAAGCACTGTACTTCTAAGTGTGAAGCACTAGGACATAAACAAGCCCAGACCTGGATGCTGACCCCACACAGTGGCCACGGGCTAGGGCTTGCCAGCTGAATACATGGCAAAGAGTGGACACAGAGCAATTAATTTCTTGCCTCAGGGAGGAATAGCAAAACTTCCCCTGCTCACACATCTGCAGAGCCAGCCCCTTTTCCAAAAGCCAGTGTGCTCACATTACACTGTGTTCAAAAGTCCTCGCTGTTCCCAGAGTATTTCCTTAGCTCGTTTGTCCAGCGAGGGGCACAAGGGAAAGCAATTACTGCTGCAAAGGTGGAAAATGGAGGTAACGGCTCAGTCTAATCACCACCCCACCGTGGAGAAATCTACATCTCTCCTAACCACAGTGGAGGTGTTTAGTGCTCAGGCTCAAGGCAAATATTTCCTCTCCACTCAGCAGCAGTTAGACAGGATGTGCCAAAGCCAGCCAGGTCATGTGGCTTGAGGAAAATGAGCTGCATGGAACTGTCATCAGCAGCAAGAGTCCCAGGGCTTAGGCTCAGCTCTTCTCATGGTGCTAAAATATGACAGGCCACATTACACAGGTGCAGAGAGTAAAGTTAGACAGACCTGAGTGCAGAGCTAGTGGCTGGCCTTGCATTTAACTCTTTGAAGATGGCAAATGACCCCTGCACCCTTCTTGCTAGAATCTAGACTACACCAACCAGGAATCCCTTCCAGGGGCAAGTGGGCCGGTGCAGAGGATCCCTTTGCAGCCCTGATGGATGAGGTTCCTCTACAGCTGTAGCTGCACTGAGCCACTAAGTCACTGCAAAGAGGAGCAGCCTTCCAATATCCACTTTCATTTGGGAGGGGTCCCTGTTCCTGTGGAATCAGGGACCAGGCTGGATTTTATGCCTACCAAAGCCTTTGTGTCTAGCTGACAGAAGGGAGATAAACCAGGCCAGCCTGATCTCATTCAGATCAGATTCACCTCAGTCCAAGTTGCTGTATTGATTCCCACAGCGTTGTTCCCTGTTTGCACCGAGGTCAGGGTACTGCATGCTGGATTTATGTCATGAACAGGCACAACAGTGGTTTTAGTGCATTTGTAAAGCATGACCAGAGGGATTTCTTAGGAGACACATGCTGTAGCCTGAAAGTGTTTTAACAAGATGAATGTGTGGACTGATCCAACATGCTACAGCTGAACTGTGATCAAACTCTTACCCAGATCCAGTGGTGGGGATCTTGTGTATCATTGGAATTACATTGCTTCAACTGATGTAATTGAGCTGGTTGTGGCTAAGATATTATTAATTTTCTTCACAGTAGCCGTTTTGGGGTTGAGTTTTGGATCTGTGCTGGAAAGAGTTGAAAATTCCAGGGATGTTTTAGTTATCACTGAGCAGCATTCACACAGAACCAAGGCCTTTTCTGAGCCTCACCCCACCCCAGCAGCGAGGGGGCTGGGGGTGCACAAAAAGCTGGGAGGGGACACAGCCAGGACAGCTGACCTGAACTGACCCAAGGGATATTCCAGACCATCTGACATCATGCCCAGCAATAAACTAGAGAGAAGGTGGGTCGGGGAGGGGGCTTGGGGACTGGGTGGGCATCGATGGTAAGTTGATGGTATGCAATTTTTTCATTTGTATCACTTATCTTTCCTGGGGGTTATTTATCTCATTTTGTTAATTTTCTTTTCATTAAAATTTATTATTATTATCTTATTTCAATTATTAAATTGATCTTACCTCATGAAGTTTTTTACTTTTACCCTTTTGATTCCCTTTCCTGATCCCACTGGGGTCAGAGAGTAAGAGTGACTGTGTGGTGCTTTGTTGCTGACTGGGTTAAACCATGACAGTAATGAGTAAAGTGAAGGCACAGTGACAGCCTGGGTTCACACCTCAGAATAAAGATACAGACCTCCATTTGCTTTAAACACAGTATGGGTTTTGCCTTTAGAAATGTGGGTCTAAGGGTTATGAACTCTTGCTCGTGCTGTTGTAGACTATTGCATCATTTCAGACCAGTGTCCTGCATGCTGAACCCTTTCTGCTGGCCAGCAGTAGTTAGGTTCTTTACTTTCTTTCTGGATTAAGTCCCAGAGGTGGTATTTTATTCATGAATAAATTACATCTTAAGTCTAATTTATGACAGAATACTTGATGTAGAGGGTGCTGAAAGAAAACCATCCAAGTGAGCCTTCAAGAAACTTCAGTATAAAATATTGCTTCTCTGCAGATTGCTCTACAGATTTATGCACTGTGATGCCAGACTGCACTCACACACACTGACTTTTCATCAGGGATGGATGCTGTATACCAGCTGTTGGTGCCTCACATGCAATTTTCTAGAGATGTTTTAATTTTTAAGTCCCTAACAGGTTGTTAAAAAGATCTCAGTTATTACAAAGGAATTGTACGAAGAGCAATTAAAAATGTCAGTTAGATATCTGCTATATCAAATGCCAAGCCACAGACTTTTGTTTAATGAAATCAGTTTCCAGTAGAGTTCATAACATTACTAATGACCTAAGCAGTGCACCTGACAGCTCGCCTGCCATCTCGAGCTGTAAGTCTGGGTAACTAATGGTATATCAAAGAAGAAAAGGTCAATAAATGCAGAAATGTGTGGAGAATCTAATCTTTCCCTGGCACTTGTTATTCCTCCCTTCTCACTCTCCTTTCATTCTATAATCTGTCATGTTAAACTAGTCACGCTTGGCGAGAGCCTGATCGGGACAAGTTTCTGATAAAGCTGCATCTGTTCTTGCCACAGAACATCAGATGGACAAAGGCAATATGTGACTGCAGCCCTGGAAACATCTCTTCTGGAAATGCAGGTTAAGAAGGAGCCATAAATTCGTGTAAATAAAATAAATTTCAGAAAGAGAAAGGAGAGACTACAGAAGTCACTTATGTTTTCATGCACAATTTAAAAAGTTTTTAGGAGTTTGTTTTTGTTCTGAATAAAACTGCTACTGTTGAGAACAAAAATGTCTTAGGCTTCTGAGCAGTAGAGCTGGTAGTCTTTCTGTGTGCCAGTACATTTTTTCCCTGCAGTGTGCTTAATGCTTCGCCCAGTCCAGAAAGAAATGACTCAGTCAAAAGGACTTCCTTCCTCTCCCTTGGGTGATTATTCCACAGCCTGTTAGGTCTCCCCATTAGAAAATATTTCCAACAGCATTTTCCCTGCACTTACTTTTAAAGCATCCTTCTATGACTAGCAATTATCCTAAACAGTGCTCTTCCATCATTAGTGTTTCCATTTCTCCTGTACTTGTCTGTGGTTGCCATTGTCCTGTAGCATTTCCCTGGCGTTCAGCGGGGCTGCAGATGTTTAATGTATTTAACCTTTCCCTGTACGCCAGGCATAGACCTGGCACCAAGATATTTAGACACCATTAAACAAGGGTGGTGCCTGCTAAATGTAATGACTTTCTTCTGGTGCTTCCATGGTAGAGGTTGTGCTAGAGAACAAGGGCAGCTTCTATTCTAAACTACACGGAAGAGGTGCAACAGCTGGAGAAGAATGACTTATAAACAGACTATAGATAGTAATATACTAATTTAGCATCCAGCCTTGATGTGAGTCCACAGGGGAAGCAGTTAAATTTAATTCATGTCGGCCTCTCAAACAAAGACATCGCATGTATATGTGCGCTCGAGAAATTCCAACCGAACTGAGGAATATTATTAGGTTTACTAGGATTCTGTATTTTAACTGTAAAGAATAGCTCTAAAACCACTAGAGTCTTTTAGACTGGGAAACGTTGCAAATGTCACCACACTGTGTCTGGATGCATAATATGTATGAATATTCGTATGTCAGGATATTTGAGTTCCTTTAAATTTCAAGATTAGCTCTGAATTTCTTCAGCTTATTTAATGAGTAGTTATATAATTGCTGTATTGTATGTTACCCTAAATTGCTGATATGTACTATCCACTTGAACTCCAAATAACTTTTTAAATTAATGGTAGGAATTATAGCTCTGTCTCTTATTTAACTTGTAAACATTTAGCATTTCCCTATCTTATGAATTTACTAAACTTTAAGTCTTTGTGTTGAAATTTTCCAACTCTGTCTATTGAACAAAATATGGGGTGTGTGTGAATGTAAATGATCATTTCAGTGATTTATTTGTTAGGTTTTTCAGAGAACAAGGACACAGGAAAATGTGATATAAAAGTGCAAGAACAGTCATACCAGGTCAGACCAGACGTCTGTCTCACTCAGGATGCTCACTCTGACAGGGCCAATCCTGCAAGAATATTTGACACTTCCTTCAAATAGTCTCCCAGCCTCCAACAACTTGTGGCTGAGGGATTTTAGAACCAGACACAATATTTTGTGCTTAATAGTCCTTGAGGGATTTTCCTTTGGTAACTTTGTTTTTGAATCTGTGTAAGATTTTGGCATCTAGAATATGATTTGGTGAGGAGTTCCACTGTTGAAATACACTCTGGTTGAAAAGAGGCCCTTTCTGGGTTTTGAGCCTATTTCCTGTCATTTTCAATTGAAGATCCCAAGTTGTTACATTGGAAGCAATCGTTTTGAGGGCCAGCCTCTGCCAAACCCCCTCTTGCTCCTTGTTTTGGAACAGGAACAGTCAGCTCAAAGCCCTTTGCTATGCAGGCACAGTAGAAGTATTTAAAATTGTTTCTTCCTGTGTGCATCACTTCACATTCATTGACATTCAATGTCATCTGCCCGTTTTCTGGCCAGACACACCATCTTGTCACCTTCATATGAAATTTTCCATAATCATTCCTTCTTACCTTGGAATACTTAATTACGGCTAGCAAAGTGTCTTCTAAGTATTGTCTGTCTTTCCTAGATCATTGCCTAAAGCTTGTTTTTCTCAAGTTAAAAATTCTAAGCGTTTTCTTTGAGCAGCTTTAGCCACTTCATATGATAAAAAAAGATGAATGTGGGAGTCAGGACTGTCAGGAACATGCATATTGCTATGGCCATGAGCATCCCAAAATTTCATGACTCGTGTGAAAGGGAATGCTGCAGATTCTCGACTGCAACAATTAAGGAAAACTGCAGATGTTCTGTTTCACTGAGAGATAAGTACCTTTGATTTATGTAACTTTAAAGGGCTGACGAGACACCAAGGATCAACAGATTTTGGTTAAAGAATTAAATAGCAGACCCAGAGCTGACTGAAGCTGAGACTGCAACTTGGTTAGAAATCAGTAGGGTGTTGTATCAGGTGTAAAAATAATGTTCCTAGGTTAAGAATGAATAAGAACTAGTCCAGGAAAGCAATTAAATGAACCTCCAACTGTACATGCTTGAGTAAATATTTTCAGTGGGGATACGTATTCTGAAATTGAAAACCATACCTAAATCCTTTGCTGGACTCTTTGAGGAGTTGTATAGCTGTCTGCAAATATTGAATATATGTGAATTGTTTGAAATGTATGACCAATTTGAAAATAACTTCTTTATCAGTGGGCTTCTGACCATCAGCCTTGACTGATCATTAGTTGTTTGCTTGTTTTTCATGCATCTCTCCCAGATTCTCTGTGAGCTGCAGATTTTGGGGGTCTTCTCTGGGTCTGGTTTGGTCCTCACAGAAGTTAATAAGTTGCAAAGTTCACCAAAACAGTATCAACAGGATATTTTTTTTTTTTTTTCCCCTTCAAAATAAAGTTTCTTAATCTTCTCCATTCCTTCCCCCCTGTTCCTCTCCAGGAGATCCATTCCACACAGACCATGGAATTTTGGCCTCTCATTTATATGTGGGAGAAAAGCAAATTTCAGAATGTTGGAACTTCCCACAGATCAGAAATTCCTTTTTCCAGATAGTTCTTCATTAAAGAGTCCTAGTGGCTTCTGGGGCCCTTGGCTTGCCTGTGTAGGATTGTCAGGCAGATGTAGGAATACCTGAACGGAGAAGGGACTGTGTGGGAACACAGCCACCACCTTGCATGAGGTGAAGCACCCTCTGCCCCAGTGATGAAACTGGGGTCTCCCAAGCCTCCTATTCCCTGATCCTTTGTTAAATCTGTTCCAGAATAATGGCTCCTTTGCTGAATCAGTTTAACCTTTCCAGCTGTAAAGGTAGTGAATATCTTTGTCAGAGATGGGATGCTCAGCATTTGTGAGCAGAGCAGCTGTCAGGTCTAAGCAGCTTTCACAGGGACTTTTCAATCCTAGCCTGCCAGTAAGAGGGAATTTTGAAGTGTGCCAGGAGGCATTGTTCCTTCACATGATAGTTTTTCTGCAGCATAAAAGAAAAGAAATAATAACAGGAGATTTCAGTTAGTAGAAAAGGAATTAAAATAGTCCTGGTGTCTCCCTTTACGTGGTCCCTGCTGCTGTTATTTTGCCTTCCAGTGTGTTATTTTTGCTGTCCACTCTCCAGACTTTTCTATTAAATTTCCTGGGGGAATATACAAAAGTAAAATTTCACTGAAATGCAGTAGAAACAGAGATAAGGTGAGACAGGAGACTCATTTTATGTGGGATAAAGAAGTAGAATCTAAATTATCCCAGAAGAAATATGTCTGGTGACAAGACACGGGCAGGGAGTGTGAGGGAGATCCTGAAGGAGTTCTGCTCCTCTGCTCCCACATCCTTTCCATACCAATTGCAACTCTGCACGTGTAGTATTTGAGCGCAGGTGGGACACAGCTCCTCATTCTCCAAAGTACATCTCCTGTAGTCATTTTCATGAGTATGAGAATTTGTCACAAGCTATAATTTCACTGTTTCTGATTTTTTTTTCTTGTTTTCCATAGTAGAGAACAGTTAAAATTTACACTTACACAGATGAGAAAGGCACCAGCACAAATTTTAAAGCACTTTCTTCCATAAATGAAGATGATTTGCCTCTTCTGTGCTGGAAAATAATTAAAGGAGGCCTAACTGGTCTGATTTATTTACAGCACCCTTAGTCCTATTACAAAGTCTGTCACAAAATGTTCTTACAGAAGTTGAGTAGTTAGGAAGGAATGATGGAATACCAAGTAATGGACAAAAAAAGAAATAAAATTATTTCCAGTGTGTCTTAAGGGACAACAGCAGTTACCTCGAGGCTTCCTGGATTTTCTACCTTGTATGGAGGGAACATAAGTATTTTGACCTTCATGAGCATCTTTGTCAAAGATTTACCAGCAGTGGGTGAAGGATCTTGCACAGTTCCAGTAGGGAAAAGGAAATCAATCCCCCACAGTAGCAACTTCCATGAGCATTGAGACTAAATTTAAAAATAGCCAGGGAAGAGAGATAAAAACCAGGGAAATGAGTCAGATTCCCAGAGTGAGGATGTGAGGGATGGTGGAATGAAGGTATGTGCCTTTCAGAGCCTTGAAGTAGGGATCAGAAGAGATTCTTTGGACATGCCTTTCAGATCACTGCCTGGCAGCATAAACACTGGTCATGATACCCCCACAACCTGGTTGGCTGCGCTTTTAGTGGAACTACCTCTGCGCTGTCCCTGAGGATGTGATGTTAGAAAGGGAGATAGAAAATGGCTGTATTCCACTAGCTTCCCTCTATTCTAGTGCGGATTATCCATGGAAAATACCACTGCTGTAAGGCTGAAGCTGCTTTATATGGCTCAATTCAGGCTTCAATCTGCCTTTATCCAGGACTAACTCCTTGAATTTCAGCAATTTTTGTTTTTCTAATTGACACCAGTACAAAGAGAAGAGAATCAAGCGATAAAAATCTCTTCCAGTAAGTGATCCTGGAGCTGTCTTTGCCATCAAAGTCTCCCTTCACAGCAGGGTCTTAAGAAAGTTCAAGGAATGCATGTCTGTCGATGCAGGAACAGGCACAAGAAGTGCCTTCCTGAGCCGCTGCCTTAAAATAACTCCACCAGTGGCCACTTGTGCAGTGACATTTGGGAAATGTGCACCACCTTATTAGAAAACTCAACTGTGAATACCAGGCAATCTACTGTGGTTCCTGGGATGTCAGCCCAGAATCTCAGCAGCCTTCCCATCTCAGCATAGCTCAGAGAGGCAGTTTTTAAACTAAAGTCTTTGTGTAAAATAATAGACATTGTGAGATGGGAAGCCTCATAAATTCAAAAATGTCAGCTGGTTTTGCAGAGGTTGCTTACTAATTTTCACCTCATAAAGATTTTGGAAGGGATTCTAGCACTTTGTTAAACTGCTGCAGTGGAGTCTTCCATGTGCATTTATACACACCTAGTAAACTCCCTGAAGTAGCCAAAGGGCCTGGTTTCATCAGCACACAGCTGGTGACTTTGCTTTTTTTCTGTTGTGCTGGATTAATGTTCTCAGATGTGAGCAAAGTGTGCACATTAAATGCTGCTGTTTGTTCCCAGAGATGTGAGAGCCCAGCTCACCTCTCTGGTCTGGGTGCTTTTGTCCAAAGAAGGCTGATGGTTAAATGCCCTGCCCTGTGTATCTTTTCCTTTGCAGCTGCAGCCAAATCTCTGTTTTCTGTTTGGAGCCATTGGCTTGATTTCAGCCTCTGTCCCCTCAGCCTCTTCCCTGTCACACTCAGCACAGGTGGGTCTCTGAACTTCCAGGGCAGGATCCCAGCCTAACAAGGTTGGCTCATCTCCAGCAAAGTTTATCGTCCAGATTCTCAGCTGTTGGAGAATTTCGTTGATTTAAAGTCATTGTGCAAGTCTGTGCAGCTCTGTACAGTGACCTGTTTCCCCTTTCAGGATATTTGTGCTGATTTGCCTCACTTAAAGCTGCTTAAACTAGTGGAGTAAAGTAGAATTTTCTCTGATTTCAGCTGGTCTCAGAGTCCTCCAATCCTCCTGAGCCACGTTTTCATTTCAGTTACACCAAAGTAAATGACTGTGGAGCCAACAAAGTGAGCAGCCTGGGGCCAGTGACAGGGAGATGAGTGTGACAGGCTAAAGCTGCAGTGCAGAAGGTTTTTGCATGGGTGTTAAGGGCTGTGCTCCTGGCAGACTAAGCCAGGGTAGCTTAACTGTCTGGACAACATCTCCTGCATCTGTGGGTGTTTTCTGCTTCATTACTTCTGTTGAGCCATATACCTCCCTCAGCTGGAATATCTCCACTGATTTTCGTGAATTTCTCGGGATTTTCATCCCCACTAAAGAACATTTAGTTCATTGCTCGTAATACTGACACTACCTCAGCCCTGCAACAACTGTGGCAGAAGGGCCAAAGGCAAAATTGGGGTAGGCAAGAACATCCTCCACTGGAAATTTTGGGGGCAGATTTTGCAATCCTGCTTGTGCAAATCTGCCCCAATGAGTGTGTAAGCTGGCCAGAAAAAGTATCTAAATAAAGCTGGTATAAAGTGGGTGTGCAAAATGAACAGGACTTCCATTTCACTGGGGCTAAGGAGAGGTATTGAACAGCATGAAAGGAGAAGTACAATGCAGAGAATGTGTGTGGGCACTTAGCTGCATGAAGAACAAGGGAAAATAAACCCTGTACATAATTATGCTATTGGTGGATCTAGCTGCTGGTATTTTGGTGAATTAGCGTTGCTATTGCAGCCATCTGGAGCATGTAAAAGGGATGGAGTTTGTGATTTTTAAGAAAGCATTTAGGACAATTTCCTTAGTTCCGAGCTCTTAGGAGGGCAGCTCCCAAGCAGTGCTTGTCGTTCACTGTGGGAGGGGAAGGAGCAAGTGTCCTGCACTCTGTGCTGGGGCTCCTGGAGGTGCAATGCTGGCTCCACTCCCGTGCTCTCCAGAGAGCTGCAGTCCCTGCCTGGGTGCCAACGCTCAGTGTGTCACAGGGGCTCTTCCCAGCAAAGATCATCGATCCTGCCAATCCTGAAACCCATTTTTGCCACTCAGATGTGATGCTCATCCTTCTGCTGTGCTGAGGAGTGACTGTGTGTTGCAGGTAAGGAGCATTCCCCCTCTCCCCTCTCTCTGTAGGTGTGACCTCTGCTGCCCCGGTGGAAGGGGAAGGGAATGTGTTAACGGCTCCGTAAGGAGAAGGATGATTTTTCCTGGCAGCACTTTTAGGTTTGCTTCCAGAATATGTACAGTTATCATTTATGCTCCTTTAAATTCTTTCCTTTACTCAGAAGAGGTCAGTGCATAGAAAGAGAATTTGGATTATTAGGCAGCTGGCACTGACCTGCATTTTCCACTGTGTGTACTTGGAATACAGTTTGGTGCCTCTCCTCATTTGTTTACTCTTTCCCTTCCTCTCTTCCTGCTCCCCCCCGATAAGGTGTTAGGTTCATCTTTTAATGATAAATATTTAAAAATTTTTAAGTGATCCATTAAATCACTTCTTCAATTTCTCTGGGAACCTTAGGACTGCACATTTGTTCTCCTGAGGCATGAAGAGCCCAGTGAAATGACTGATGCATATTGGTGCTTGGGTCCTCAGTGTACTCAAAAGACATCAAATTTGGGTCCTTGCTGCTGAAACAAGAGCTTTGAAAACGTGGTATCTAATCCTTAATCCAGAGGTGTCAAAGCTGTCAGTCTAAGGTGGTCAGTTTGCAGATGGAGAAGTGCTCAGCATACAGTGCCATGTCACAGCCTGTGTCAGTGCAGGACAATAGCACCTCCCTGCTCTCTCTGTTGCTGCCATCTCTGGTGTGCTGCAAAATCCAGCCCTGAGAGTAGGAGGAGAGGAGCAGTCAAAAGCTAAAAAGTGGATCCAAGGGACCATGACAGTGGCTGAGCTGACCCTCTTCCTGATGTTTCTGTTCAGGGTTTTCATACCCTTCCAAAGAGAATGTGGCTCAACAGAACTGGGCAGGGACAGGGCAGCTCTGGATTTATCTGTGTTTAGAGCTTCACACAAAGATTCTCTTCAGCCTCTCTGATCTTGAGCACCTCTGGTTTTGGGGGTCAGTGCTCCTGACTTGGGTGTGTGAGTCAAGTATCGCAATTTGAAATTCTGCATTGGGGGTTCAAATCTGGCCCCAAGCTATGGGGAACAGCAGCCCTCACCATTTCATAGCCAGCTGGTGGGTTTCTGGGAAATGAGAACTCCTGGCCTTTAAACCATTGTTAATGACCTGATAAAGGCCACCTTGGTCTATGTGATATCTCTGCTACTTGGAATCCATGTTTTTCAGAAAGTTATTTTATTTTAGGCAGGAAAATAATTATTTATTATGAAGATAATTGTAACTAGGGAGTCTCTGTGGTGCAATCCATTAGCATACTCAGCTGATAACTGAAAAGTTGAGATTTGAGCCCACCCATAGATGGGTTTTCCCTTTCCTCTGCCCATGTCAGGGAGGTTGGAATTAGATCACATTTAAAGTCCAGTTCAGCCCAAACCATTCTATGATATTGGGCTGCAGGGTTTTGGTCATGCAAGGCTGTCTGTTGTAAAGAGGGATCTGTGTTTCTGATGACAGCTCCTAGCACAGAGGAGAAAAGGAGTAGCTGCACGCCCACAGTGAGCTCAAGGTGGGAGGCTGGATATACTTTCACATGAAATGACCAGGTATGCCTATGATGGGATGATAATAAGCTGTGGTTCTTAGGAACCAGTTCTATTTCAGAGTACACAACAGAAACAATATTGCTTCTACTGCTATTTTGCTCTAAAAGAGATATTAATGTAAAAATAGAGTAATTTAGAAATAACTGTATTCCCCCAGCTGGCTGTCATGGCAGAAAAAGCCCCATAACAGAGCCATTCCCTGAGCCAAGGTTATTTCTAAACCACTTCTAGTTCGTGGAAAACAATTTGCAAAATTTTGAGTGGTTTCAGAATAAGAAAAGCCATTTTACAAATCATTGTCTGCTGCAGGAAAACCAATTGTCATGGACCCAGAACATAAAAACACAATCTGGTTTTTTTAGTGCATCAAGTCATGTGACAAATCAGAGGGCTACCAAAGAACATAATTTCGACACAAACAGCTCCTGCTCTGCCTGCATGGTGATTATCCTCCCAGTTTACACAGATCTTTGCACTCCTGTGTTGCTTTAATAACATCACTGTAAACCCCTGACATTTGGGTAACGTGAGCAGCAGCAAATACTCACAGCACCTACAGTCATCAGTCACTGTCAGCTCTGGGCTGAGGTTTTTCCTCTGTAACCGTAGGGCTGCATGGCTCAGACAGCTCTTTCTGATGCTGTCCATCCCAGGGCCCCTGGAAAACAACATGGACACTCTCTGGATGGTGTCCCAGCTGCCTGAAGCCTTCAGAGCCTGGGCAGGCAGCAGGAGAAAGGGGAGGTTTCAGTTCGGTAACTCTGGGGTGATGCTGCTTATGTGGTGTTATTCACATGGCAGGAGAGTGAGGGGCCTGCTGGAGATGGAGGGGAGGGGGGGAAATCACTGAATAATAAAAGACAGCCTTTGGTCCAAGGAACTTACAGGCCCAAGTGGAAAAAAGACGTGAAAAAAGGGCAGGATTGAGGTGTTTCTGGTAGAGGCTGTGTGTGGTAAATGCCTTGAAGATCAGGGGTCTGACTTTTTCTCCATCCAGTCCCTGCAGCCAGGCTTTGGTCTTGTTCCTCCTGGTGCCAGTCACAGGTAGCTCCCTGACCTCAGTGCAATGACAGCACTCTCTGCTATCAAGGTACTGACTTGAGAGCAGTTATTCCGCTTATAACGTGGCTGAGTAGAAGCCAGACCCTAGTCTGGGATGAGAAGAACCAGGAATGGCTAGTAGCTGGCTGTTTTTTCTGGATGTTGACTCTTTTATTTGGTCTAGTGAGAACCAAATTCACCTCTCCATTAAATGGGCATTCCCTGCTCCTGAGAACATTGGGCTCTCTGAGCATTTTCTACGAGCAGGACTGAACCAGTGGCATTGCTGTGTGCCCAGTAATGCCTGTGTGCAGCCAGACATGGCATGGCACCACGCAGGGCAGGGTTTCTGCCCCACTGGATGAGCAGAGATGAGTTACCTGTGGAAGAGTGCTGGGTCTGTTACTTTTTCAGTAACAGCCTTAGTAGCCCACCTCTTTTTTTGTGTGTTTAAAATGCTCTTTGTGTTATTTATCATGTATTTTTATTAGCTGTGATTTTATTGCAGTATTTGCAAAAAAGATCAGCCACTTCTATGTTTACCTGAAGCACACCTGATGTGCAAGGCTTCCAATACCCTCACAATGCCATTTTTTGCCAAAAACAACCAGGCTTTGCTGTGGCAAGGCTGGGCTGTGGGGAGTGTAGATTCTTCAGACCCCAGGACGATCCTCTTATGACACAACATCCCAGCTTGTGTTAGATGATTTAGTCCACTAGCCCAGTTCCAGATCCTCCCTGACTGGTCACTGCAGTTGTGTGCTTGGTGGCAATGTGCTGGATTTGGGGCTGTGAGACAGGGTTGGAGTGCTTAGTCAGTATTATCTGCTCTGTCTCATGCCTCTGGTTGGTTGGTTTCAAATGTATTTTGGTTGCCTAATAAATTCCAACAAGAAATTTCTAGAAGAACATCAGAAAAGCCATCCCCAGCATATAAATTACTGTGTTAGTGCTACTGAGCTCCTGTGGCTGAGATTGCAAATCATTTTCAGATGCCGTCAGCATCTTTTTTTTAATGCTTGTCCATGTCCTCCCGTGACCATTGCTTGGAGAGCCATGTACACACTCGAAGGATTTGCTTTGAGGGGAGGGCTCAAATATCAAAGTGGAAAAAAAGCATTCAAACCTAAAAGCTGACCATAAAGCCCAGCACATTGTTTCCAGAGGCAGAACATTATTGTTACTCTGCTGACAAATTTCTTTTGAGGGCAGCAGCACGGTCCAGCACCATTTTAGATTTGTCTTGAAGCCGCACGTAACCAAAATAAATATATGGTTACATAAGAAACTATATTACATTCTTGCTCCGTGGTTCCAAGTGTAATTGTAAAGTAAGCACAAAGGCAGTGTGTCTGCCCTTATGGAGGTAGAAGGGCCGCCCTTCTTGCATGTGCAATCCAGTGGATTCACACCTGGGATAAATGGGCCAGGCAAGCGCAAGGAAGGTGGGTTTGTCCCCTCTTCTAAGGTCCTTCTGTAAGATGTGGAAGTGGAAGTGAAGATGTGGAGCTGAAGACAAGGGGACAGGTAGGGAGAGGCACCGAGCAGGCTCTGGAGAGCAGCCACGTTGCAGGGAGGGCAGCGTGCGGCTTTTCGACACGGCCTGGCTCGGTGTGAGTAACTGAAGCCCAGAGGATTACATGGCTCCCATGGTTCTCTGATGATTTATGCAGCTCATGAGTGTGCCAGCAGCAATGTCTGCAGTTGCAGTGACTGCACTGCTGCATGGCACGAGCCCGCTTCCCGCTGCATGTGACCGGGGAGAGCTGTGCTGAGGAGCTGTGGCAAACCTGCGCTTCCAGAGCTGGCCTTTGAGATTTGGCAGGGGATCGTTGTGCTTCAGTGCCCCTGAAGGTGTTGTGAAAATGTATGAATCACTGTTTATTTCTAAAAGGTTTGGACACCACAGCTTTGGACAGGATAGAAAAACCCTAAGGAATCCAGTTTGCTTCAGAGCAGAGATCCTCGTGGAAGACAAACCTTGGCCTGCCGAGGGGAAAGGTCTGACTGTGTGGCTGGCACAATGCAGAGGTGGACAAGGAAACACACAGCAAGAACAAGCAGGCAATGTTAGGACTTTGAGTTTTCTGAAGTTGTCAGTCTCTCAGTTTTAATCAAGCACATATTGTTCAGTTCCATGCAGAAGGAACTGGATAATGTTCACTGCCCTGTGCTCCCTACGGGATTAAAATTGGGGCTTTTCCCTCACTTTTTGTCTGGAATACAGCAGCCACAGAGGGGAAAAAAGCTGCTAAGATGAAAGGGCATTTTTCATGTCATAATGATCTGAACAGGACTGTATGGCCCCTGGCCATAGGATATTATACAGCACTCAGTCTCCGTCTCAGTTTCTAGACTTGTAGTGTAGTATAATAATGTGTGAGTAAGCTCCTAAAGAAAGGATAAATTAAATAAAATCTGAAGCACTTGAGCAGCAGGTCAGTGACTGCTGTAAAAGCCCACATGGAAGTGAATGCTGTCGATATGAGGAGCCACACATTAACAGAAGATATTTACCTGTGAAGGACAAATGAAATGACACCTCCTTCAGATAACTAAAATTTGAAATTGCTTTACAAAGGAGATCAGTAGCATCAACACTGTGGACTGCAAGGCCCAGAGAGCTGAACCCAAGGTCATCTAGTCAAGGCAGAAGTGAAGCTGAGACAAACCCCATGCACCTACACAGGCTGAGGGATGAATGTCTAGAAAGCAGCTTTTAGAGAAGACCTGGGGGTCCTGGTGGGTGCATTGATCACGAGCCAGTAGTGACCTTGCAGCAGAGAAGGCCAACAGCATCCTGGGCTGTTATGTGTGTGCACACTTGGAGTGCTGGCTTCCCAGTACGAGAGAGGTGTGGGCATGCTGGGAGGGCCACATCTTGGAGCATTTGTCATGTGTGAGCAGAGGGTGAGAGAGCTGGGGTTATATAGCAGACATGATCTTATCAATGCATATAGACACCTCGTGGGGCAGTAAAACACAGAGCCTCAGTCTTTTCAGTGGTGCACAGGAGGAGAGGCAAAAGGGCACAAACTGAATACAAGAAATTCCATTTAAACATCAGATTTTTTTCTTTACTGTGGCAGTGACTGAAGAATGAACGGGCTGCCTAGAGAGGTTGTGGAGAGCAGTGGCAAAAAGTTGCTTTTGTTGACCCTGCTTTGAGGAGGGGTGTTGGACCAGTCAATCTCCAGAGGTCCCTTCCGAGCTCCAGCATGCTGTGATTCTGTAACAGAACACAGTTCTCCTGAATCCCAGGGTAATGTTTGAAATGAAATGGTTACTGGGATCCTGGGCATCTGCTGTGTTTTGGTTAAATGCTGCCAACAGAAGTATGTGCTCAGGTATGGGGCTGCGCAGGCGCAGGTGGTCTGTGCATATCTATGGTTACCTGCAGAATCCCTCCATCTGCAGGCAAACTGACACATCCAGCCAGCCTGCTGGAAAAAAATGTGAAACATTGCTAAATTCCACCTGGACAGAATTTCCAGCTGGAAAAAAGAGGAAGAATGTGTCTGGGGAAACCTGGCCATGTGCTATTCCTGCCTCCAGGATCTTGTGCTAAGTCTCGGTAAAGAGCAGTTTCTCCTTAAATACTCACCTATTTGAGCAGGGTCTTTGCACGCCAGGAACAGTACATTCATCACTTGATTATGTGGTGGGTTGCTTACTATTCATCACTCTTTATATTCTTCCTTTTAAAACTTCCTAGCTATTCCAGACAAGGGGAGGAAATGTGAGTTGTGCATAAAGGCTTGCTGCTTTTCTCATTCCAGCACATCCAGCTCATGTGGGCACAGTGGATTTGTGCAGTTGTGCCACTGGTTTAGTTTATGCACGTTGCTTGAGAAAGAATAAGCTGTAACAAGGGAGTTTGGTCGGGCGGTTTCTTTCACTGGTTTTTATTATAGTTGTGTAGTACAATTCTCTGCCATTCCATACGTTTCACTCCTGTCTGCAGCATCACGACTCCAAAATGCATGAAGGAAAAACGTTGCCAGCTGGGTGACCTCCCAGGTGGAGGGAGGGAACAATGGAGGAGCTGGGAACCGGCGCTCAGCCCTTTTGTAGCCATAGGCATACATGGATCCATTCAAACCAGCAAGCACCTTCTGCTTCTTCCAGGAATGCTGGGGCTGTGGGACGGCTCCTCTGCAGCAAACCCAAACGAGCTCCACGAGCAGTGTGGCCACCTCTAGAGGGCGGTGATTGACTGACGAACGCGTGTGCTGTTGCAGGATGACTGCTGGATTAACCCCGATGAATCCAGCTGTGATGCTGCAGCTGCTCAGGGAATTGCAGCTTCACTGCAGAAAGGTGCGAAGTCTCGCAGAGACAGGTCTCTGTCCAGATGAAGCGAGAGAGGGATTGAAGGGGACAAGTAATGTACCAGAATTTGGCTCAAGCATTAGGGTGAATTTACAAATTATTGAGAGATCTTTAATTCTTAGAAATACCAGAGACCTTCATTTCTATAACAGCATTGGTTTGTGCTGTCCCTTGAAGGAACCAATCCATAAGTATATTTAAACCACGGCAAAACAGGGAAAAACCAAATCAGCAAGCACAAATTGCTCTGAACTCCTGGGTTAACACCAACAGCTTGCTCTGTTTGGCTTCCAGCACAGCCCAGTCCTGCTGTGCAAGGCACCACAGCGATTGGACTTACCAGGAAGGAGGGGACAGAACCTTCCTTATTAACACCATTCAGTGCAGGAAATATTTCAATGGAGAAACACCTTCCTAGCCCCTCCTTTCACATGACTTCATCTTCTTTTACCAGCATGTCAGGTAAGAAACTCGCAGTGAGATTTCCTGCAGCATCCTGTGATGCTGTGAGTGACCCTGCCCAGCTTCCACACCTCTGGATCCGACTGAAGAATATCAGTAGCCTTCCCCGTTTTCCCCCAGCTGTTGTCATCATTTTGCTGATTAGCTGCTTTCTTTACTTCTATATCTTTTCTCCTGATGCCAATAAACCAAACTTCGCTGTGCATCCCAGCTCTGCACAGAGACTGGTGAACAGTTGTTTAAAAAAAAAAAGTGTGAGGTGAGGACAGAGTTTCAGGGCAGACACACTTTTTTCTTCTTTGAGCATGTCTGCATTTGAGCTGCTGCTGCACACTCGGTGCTGTGCTACATGGCCCCGTTTGTGCTTGGCTCTGGGGCTGAGCTGTGCGCTCTGCAGCCA
The DNA here is from genome assembly GCA_013397565.1 of Ptilonorhynchus violaceus. NCBI lineage: Eukaryota > Metazoa > Chordata > Aves > Passeriformes > Ptilonorhynchidae > Ptilonorhynchus > Ptilonorhynchus violaceus. Next base: position 620,239 of record VZRJ01013264.1, on the reverse strand, counting down.
AGGTGCACACTTCGCTGTTCTGTTCTGTGCTTTGTGCTCCGTGGCACAAGGGTTCATGGGCCACAAAGAGTTTGTTTCAGTGGCAGGGGACATCAGCACACACATCTTTCACAAGGCAGGCAGTGTGGAAACATCAACGCTCTTCGCTCTTAGCACAGAGAGATGGGGCTGGTTCCCGGTTTGTTATCTTTATATTTAGCGTTGACTCCAAGGAGCATGGTCAGAGGGGATGGAAACACAACCTACTCGTTTTCATTTCTGTGTTGCCAGTTGAATCAAGACCAAGCTGACATTGGCCCAGGACTATTACCATTTGCATGGCACCTTGAGACATCTGTGTGTTTTTGTTACCTCTTCCCATTACCTCATGGACCACTGTGTCCGTGGCACAAAAGGTCCTGTCGCTTTTCTTGGCCATCTTCACTCCTCACGTCCATCTTGGGCTGAGAGCCAATGCATGGGCACCAGAGATAAAACATCTTTTATTTCCAAGCACAACCTTTTGCATCATACTATGCCTGCTATGGAAAAACCTTGCATTTCAAGAAGCTGTCCTTTTGGGGACTTTTGCTTTGTTTTCTGAGAGCCTTTTATTGGATTCATACATGTCATGACCCAGCACCTATCACAAGCCCGTAATTCCAGCACAAAGGACTTTTAAAAAGTACATATATAGAAACTGCTAGTAAGAAGCCTAACATTCCTGAAGAATGTTTCTGTCTTCAGTGTGATATGCTACCTTCACTCTGTGGGTTTTGTTTCTCCAACTCTATCTAGCTGCAAGGAGTCATCTTAAATGGAACTGACACAGCAAAACCTAGTTTGATAGCTTACAGATTTAAAAATAGCTGTCTAAACATAGATTTTCCTTCCAAGGTAGAAAATACCTTCTGTTGGAATACATTCATGCACATTGTTAATATAGGGTCTCTTTTCCATAGTCTGTCTTACAGTCAGTCATCTGCTCTCTGGCTCTCTGCATCTACATGCAAATAGGTGGGAATTAGCTTGGTTTCTGAAATGTTCTCTTTGTATTGACTGAAAATCTGGGGTGGTTATTTTAAAATATTTTCCCTTCCCTAGACAAGATATAAAGATAAATGCAACAAAAGTAATGTTGGATGTTCTCCCTGTACCAGTAATGTAGCTGTAAAATGCTGGGTGTTGATTAATCTGGTGGAATGCTATTCCCCTTTCAGACTGGTGTCAGAATTAAGCCAATTTTATTTGAAGAGTTTATTGTCTCAAGGAACAAAAATAAATTGAAGTCACCGTAATTTAGAATATCTCACTTGTTTATCTCAGAGCCATGTGAATCAGTATCAGCTGAGCACCTGGCTTGTGGAAATCAGCTCATTCTTTTAAAAAATATAGCTTTTAATTTGAAAAGAAAAAAGATCTTGAATTATTTCTTAGAATTTGGGGGCAAACCTTCCAAAACTGGAAAAATGTCCACTTTTGCTGACTTCAGTGTTGTGTTTATTTCCCATGCTAAACCCAGAACTGGACTGTTTCTGATGACATGCTCAGTGTTCAGTGAAAAGGTAAATAATCCCAGTAATCAGAATGCCTCAAATCACAAGCCTTTACTCCATGCCAGATCAATCAAAAATCCGTGAGGATAGATCTACTGCTTTGGCCATAACACCTGCTGGACCCTGCATGGTCCATGTCACTCTGTAAGTGACAGATGTGTGATGTGTGAGGAGTCAGTGGTCAGTGGAAAGGGTTACACACTTTGAAGAGGAGGGAAGGTAGAGTTCCCATGGGACAACTTAGTGGCAGACCAAGGAGATTCCTGTGATTTAGACCACAGGGATGGAACAGCACTGCTACGTGTTTCACTGGGAGAAGGGAGAGATTAAAAGTGCAAAACGAGCAAGCGTGTGTATTCATGTGCCATTCCTGAGAGTTTAAAGACAAGGTCTGACAACCCCAAAGACAATTTCCACAGGCAAGGGTGCTGAAGAACAAGATTGCTCAATGCTTACACAAGTGAACCCCTGCTAAGTCCTGCTGTCTGAATCAGAGCTTGTCTGCTTGAGGAAAACACTGAGCCAGCTCAACTGATTTGCAAACCAGTGTTGAAAGATTTATGGAAATTCTTGTGAGACCATGAGGACAGTAGGGAGGCAAATTTGTCTTTCTCTTGGATGGTAACAATAAGAGCTTCATGTCTTGGGTCCTTGCCTCCTCCAGNTTTTTTTTTGTCTTCATAGTTGAGAAAAATCACATTATATTTGTTTATTCATTCATGGTTGAGACAATAAAAGTTCCTTCCAAACTCCTGGTTGCCCTAACTTAATTATGCTGTAAGTGTAATTAAACCACAGTAGTCTTGAGGATATCTGTTCCTTAGATGCTCTGCCAGCAGAGTAACCACCATATTCCTTTTTCGTTTTCTGGGTAGCTTCCTTGGCAGTCTTCACTAGAAGGTGTCAAAAAGGTATCTGTAAGTTGTTACTAAATATAAGGCAATTTAAAGCAGGAAATTAAATGTTAACACACTATTTGGGGGTTTTTTTGGTAGTATTTCTTATTCTGTTTTGTTTGTTTGCTTATTTTCTTGCTTTGTTGGTTGGGTTGGGGTTTTTTTCCCCAGAGAGAAAACCAACATGTGTACTGGTAACATATGCCCTATGTTAAGGTCAGAAGCAGCCAATGAAGGTAATTAATTACCCAGATCTGAGTCTTTCACACCTCCCAGTCAGAGCTGATGATAGTTGTGTGTATCAGCAACCATTTCTGAAATCTTATAGATTTTGTAGGAAGAAAACAGTGACAAATTTTGAAATAGAAAAAGTGGGTATTACTTGTCCTAAAGGAAGAGCCTCAACCTCACAGTAGGTCCAAAAGGTGGGACAGAAGAGGCTGGAGCTTTGCTGTAGCATCGCTGATCGGTGGAGAGCACAAAAGAAAATTTTAATGCCAGGTCTTAGACATCCTCTTGGAGCCAAAGGAGATGACAATGTGGCTGCACTTCTCCTGCTGCTTTTCCTGCAGCCCCGCTCCCTCACTCTTGTGAGGTGCCAAGTTCTACATGGCTGAGTCTCGTTCGTTCTCCAGACCTCCCCCTGTGTTGTGAAACACTGAAACGCCTTCGCTGCCGGCACTCAGCTCTGTCCTCATCTTACTCACAGTGTCACAGCCCAGGTCTCCTGCCAGCCACACCAACACCAGGCCTGGTGGCAGAATGGAGTCCCACAGAGAGGCTGCTTGGAGAGCTTAAGGTAGCCCCTGTAAAAAGTCCCAAGAGTAGAAGAGTAGATGCCTGTGAGTGCCACCTCGTGTCCTTACAACAGCAGAAAGAAGAAACTGATCTCCAGGAACTGCAGTAGCTGGTCAGCAGCACCTCGTGGTCATACGTAACCAAGGTACCCCATAAATCTAATAATACCAGGTTGTTAGATTGTGGTTCTCTTTTTTTCTTTTTTCCTGAGATTCTGCTTGCTTGTTCTATACACATCAGTCAAGTATTGCTGTGCCCTTGGACTTCCAGCAACAAGCCACCATCTAAATGCAGGTAGCACTGTAAAATGGACCACAGTCCAGTTCTCATCCTGCAGCAGCGTTTTCAGCCGTGTTTCAGCAGTCTGCTGGTGTTTGTCTCTGCCCTTTTGACTCTGTTGCTGCTCTAGTACCCACAGAGCCTATTTGGACTTGTGCAGCTGCCATCCCTGCTCTGTTACGCCCTGCAGTGCAGAAGGGTCTCAACCTGCCTGACACTGCTGTGGCTGCTCCTGTGGCCAGCACGTGTCCCTGCAGCTCTGCTCTGGGCCATATTCCCATATCTGCCTGTACTGAGAGATGCTGCAGAAACACAGAATGTTTTAGGTTGGAAGAGACCTTAAAGATCACCCAGTGCCAAACCCCCTGCTGTGGGTAGGGACACCTTCCACTAGACCAGGTTACTCAGAACCCCATCCAGCCTGGCCTGGAACATCTCCAGGGATGAGGCAGAAGTACTTGCTTTGCTTCAATATTAATAAATTCTTATTTTTCTCTAATCATTTTCATCAAGGCAGAAGATTAAATCAAAGCTTTTGCTCCCTAACTGGCAATTTTTTCCCTCATACTGTGAATTTCCTTTTACTGTCCATTGCTTGTAGGAAGAGCTTTTGGCAAGTCAGAGTAAAAACTATTTTGAAAGTACTGTGCCTATCTATTTAGGGAATAAAAGTACTATGAATTAACTCTTAAGGAGTCCACACCGGTTAGAATTTTAAACCCCAAAACAGGTCTACAAATGCTCCAAGAATTGATTAAAACCCGAGATTTTAAAAAAGGGGCAAAAAAGAAGATAGACTTATTCTAGGGAGGCAAAAAGGGAAAGAAATAAGCCCTCTGGTACTACCTAGGAAAGACAGGCATCTCCACAGCTCATGCTTTACAGTTCAATAACTTAACATTTCAATAATGGAAATGAAGACTCTGAAAGACTTATGTTCTTGTCACTTGCTTTACAAAGGACACTCCTTTTCTAATGCTTAACTTACAACAGTGTTGGTCTACTAAAAGGTCACTAATTCCTTTCTGAAGCTAATACAGTCCTTCTGTTGTGCCCAAGAAATAAAGTTTAAAAACCTCCCCAGTAATAACTCAGGACATCAGATTTTTGTACTGCAGTTTACAAAACTGAGAGTTTAGAGGAACTGTGATGCTGCTGAAAATCTTTCCACTCCCATGACTGTCTGAATCTTGAAGTGAAAAGAAAAAAAAAGGAAAAAAAACAGAAGGAAACCCTAGACCCTTAATTATAATCTAATCATTTTGATCACAGCAATATATATAATGAATGTGAGGCAAGTATGTGTGTGTGAGTGCAGGACAGAGAAAGGTTTAGGGCAAGGATCAGTGGAAAATCTTTAGAAATGATGTAAGAGAAAGCAAAGGCAGGGATTGGAGTTTGTAGCCTACACCAGAGACTATAAAAACTCTGAAAGAAAGCTGAACATTAAGGATAAGTTAGGAGGAAGAACATAGCAGGACCATTGAGGTTGGAATTGCTTGCATCCAATGCAAGGTAAGAGGAGTAAGGACAAAATGTGCTTGGGATGTTTTGTGTCTTCTTCTCTGTTTATAGAACCTTTCTTCCCTTCTGAGTTTTCTTCCTTCTACTTTTTTTTTCAAATTTTTTTTTATTAGCAGACATGCACAAGGTATAAAGATGCCCATGTCTGATGGGAAAACCACAGCTACTTTTTCCAGTTTGGGATTAAGATAATGTCACCTAGTATTTTTGGTAGTAAAACTGAACTACTAATATTCAGTGGAAACTTATTCCTTCAGTTAACCAGACAATATTTAAACAGAATGTGTCAGTGCATTTACAACAGTGACAAGTTACTTTCATGCTCTGCAGGGCTTTGCTGTCTGTTTATATTGTTATGGATTTTCCTTTGTGTATGTTGTTGTCAAATAGATATTACTTCTTAAAATAGGCTGAAGAGCTTGACAGAATAATTCTTAGCATTTATATGCTAAATATCATATGTGCTAGACAATTTACTGAATCTAATACATTGTAAAACATGAGATAAATGATTTAGGAAGAGTCTTTACTTTATGGATCCACAAAAGTGTTTTATTATATCCCATAACAGACAAATGTTGATCCAGATTCTGCTGCATTCCTGCAATAATAGAATAACTGCAAAAACATTCCTACACTAACAGAGTAATTATCATTATCCAGTGATCTGACTACTTCAGTTTTGTACCACTGTAAGTGAAGGCAGGCTCTGATTCTGTGATAGTCGCTGTAATTTCTCCATTCTGATTTCAAAACTATTTCACTGGGCTTTTTTTCCTCCCACACTGAGGTTGTGCAAGTAAATACATGCAAATAACATTTGGTTTAGATGTCCAGAGGCTACAGTAAAGTTCAGAATCCACTGATTCTTGAAGCACTAGCACGCAGTGCCTTTAGCTTTCCTTACGTGGTTTTTCAATTTGAAACTATTGTCCTCTCATGGGGAGCGCAGAGTTGAAAGCTGAGGAGCTGAGAGGACATTTTGTGCCCACTGGCTCACTCAGGAAACTTATTATTGCATTTATGTGTCTCTGCTCACCTGTATTCAAAATGCAGCTCAACTTACTTTTCCTGTAAAACACTTTGAACATAATGAGGAATACCAGGCAAAACTCAATCCAAGCAAATCTTTGGTGTAAATTATGGGAAAACTGCAAAATAAATCTGGCTGGACCATGCATTCTTCAGTATTTGTAGATACCTGCCACACTGATTTCAGCAGATTAGGGCTTTGTTTTCACTCCCTGAATGAATGACAAGTATGCCTCTCTGGGCTTCTTAAATAGCAAATTAAAACATCTAACAGATGTAAGAGCTCTCTTCTTAGACCCTGACAAAGATTGCAAGTGCTTGCAGCTTTCCTTTTCTTCTTACTTAACTCAGAGAAACAGGTTACTCTCTAATTTACATTTGCAATGCATCTTCCACAAGACTATTCTTCTTCAAGTAATATCCTTGATCAGAACATTCAAGTCTTTATCCAGTAAATCAGTGTCAGTGTTTGGATCTTTTTAAGAAATTCCAATGCCATTCTTGTCTCTTAAAAGCTTATCTTGAAGGATATTTTTATTAGACTTTAAATGGTCAATGTTTTTATATTGATAATCTATTTTGCTGATATGCTCTTTAGACCAGGTGTGAAGGTCTTCTGCTTATCACTCCAATGCTGTTAGGAAAGAAAATTATTTTTCTAATATAGAAAACCACAATCTATTTCTTGATATTTCTTGATAGAAAGGTTTCTTATTTTTGCTCTAAATGCTGAAGATGGCACTCTAACAATGAATAGTTTTTGGTTCTTGTGCTAAAGACGAAGGGAAGGCTGAATGTCAAGTTAGAAACATTGAGAAAAGCTGGCATGTTTAGTCAGTACACATATAAATAATGTAGGTTTGAGAGTTTGCTGGCAGTGAAGAATAGTCTAATATTGCTTTGTTTTCCATTGTACATACCAGGAATACTGCAGCTCACTCAGTTATCTTACTGAAGAGAGGTGCAAATAGGTTTTTACCACTAAGAAATATTTTCTTATACTTCATAGCATCCTTCTTATTTAATGGCCCCGCAGCTTCTAGATTGGCTTCATCAATTCTGGTTGTCTCCTACTTTCACGGTATTTATGTAAGTTTAGGATTTTTAATTTCTAAAATCTGTTGCTAAGAATGGATTTATTGCGCGGTGTGGTCAGCTTTGCAAGGTGTCCAACTTGTGTCCATTCTGCCCATTCTAAAGCAAAGCGTCCTCATTTGTTCTGTATGGCCATTTGCTTTCATGCCCTTTTTTCCAAAGGAAGAGATGAGGACCATGACTGACTGGTCTTTCACAGGCGTTTGCCCACCTTTGTCAGTTCATTTTTTCCTGAATCATGCTTGTGTCTGTTCAGCAAAGGTGCCCTGGCTGTGTTCATTTATGCACTTCTCGAACTCTGTATGGGAATTAGAGGGTCACCTTTCCATCCTTTCTTCACATGATGCAAGTGCTGCTCCCACAGATGTTGTGTCCCGTGTGGGCAGGGTCAGTGCAGAGCCCAGTCAAGCCCAGCAGCCACTAAACTGAATCTGTTTTATCTGAGTACAAGTGGTAGGGACTGCTGTGTGCTTCAGCATCCTCTGAGCCAAAGCACAGCTGTCAGACAGGCAAAGGTGACTATCGTGGTGATATGAAAACATGTCAGGACCAAACACTGGAAATCATGTTACAGGGAATGCAGTTATTGAAATTAAGACTGAAAATCAATGATGAATCTTGACTGCCTTGACAAACCTTTGAGGAACTTCATTTTCAGAAAGTGGAACATCCTTGGCCTTGAGATACTGTCTGAGAAAAAGATTCATTTGGGACACAAAAATACCTAGGCCTTATCTCAAAATAACTAATCATATGCCTCTTGCATAAGTTTATGAATTTTAAGATCTCTCTGGTTCCATCAGATGAAACCTACCTGCATCTGTTTATCTACACGGTCAGGAAACTGAAAATAGGGGGAAATTTAATTGTAGAAGTTATTGGTGTCTGTACCATGTACCTGGTAAAATATATGGCATTGTTTAAAAATCTACACCTACTCCAGGAAACACATTATCAATGACATAAAGGGCCTGACAGTGGCAGCTTACGTTTCATTTTGCCACAGAGGTCCCATGCTTCAATGTCTGGCTTCAGCATCTTTTAGAAAGCAATATGTGAGAAGTGCTCCATATCTCATCTGTGGGATGAGAACAAAACCACCACTCTAACCTATTTTTGGGCTCTGCCTTTTTTTTTTTTTTTTTGAGGGTGGGATTCGTTTTGATTTTTCTCCCTTTTCCTTGATATTTACATGACTACAGAATTGCACCTGAGATACACAGGGTCCTTCAGCAGTTTCTGAAATCACTAGGACTGCTGGTAGGGGCATATTTTTGGCTTTATGGTGATAAATATGACCAGAGGATCCATTTTACAACTTTTAAAAGTAAGGCAAATCTGTTTCAGCAGGAGCAGACTTATTCTCAGAGCTTCACACAAGCCATTTGTAAGTTGTTCTTTTGATAAAATAACCATCCATCTTAATTTTTTTGGCCACGGTGTATTCCCATCGGGTGTGCAATGTGAGCGTAGCGAGGCCAATGTTAGTACTCAATTTGATTAATCAATTTAAGATGGGTAGCAGCAGTTAATTTTCTGTTTTGTGGAGCAGCAACGAAATACCTCAGTAAGTGGCTTGCGGACACAGCTGTGATTTCCCCCAGCTGGTTGGAATCTGCACGGTCCCAGAGACCTTCCAGGCTATCAGGTGGTGGAGGCTTATCAGTGCCATCCCAGTGCTCATATCAGAGACGGACTGGAGGCTGAAGATGCACCCTCAGGAGCTTCCCAGTGCCTGTGGGACAGCCGTGCCTTGGCTCTGCACCAGGCCAGTTCGGGAGCATCCAGGACAGAACCTCTGGGGTTTCTGGGCTCAGCCACAAGGTGCTCACTGCAGGAGCAAGGTCCTCGTCGGCAGGTGGCTTGGGCAGGTCCCGTGGTGGTGTTGCAGCAGCAAGCAGAGCACAGCCATCAATATCCTGGCAGCTGGAGTGAAGGATTGCAGTGCAAGGCATGATGTCTTGCCTCGCTTCTCTTGCTAACAGGCCAGTAAGAAAAATAAGGCCCTCGTGATTTATGCTTGCAGAGTAATCTCCAGAGTAATGTGAAGTATCATAGTTCAAATGGGTAAGAACAATGATGGCTGTTACCATTTTTGACAGGCAATGGGTTTGGAGCTTGGTGATGAATTGCATTCTGTCTGGGGTTTGTTCAGCCCACTTATCTTCAGGATGTCATTTTGGGTTTTGTTTTTTTCTTTAAAAGAAAAACATCTTTTAAGTCCTTTGGTTTGATGTTGAAGACTTAACAGTTTCTGTTTGGTACAGCGTTTTGCTTTCTTGTGATCTTTTCTTGGAAAATGGCTCTGCACAGATTCCTAAGTAAAAGTTTTGTATGTTTATCCTACTTTGATAAGGTAGAATACTGTTCTTTCTTTTATCTTTAATTTTATTTTAATTGGACCTGCAACAAAGATACCTAATTATATGAGGAATTTTAGTTTTGACACATTTCAAGCTAAAGTATCGCTAAGACACATAAATATGTCTGAATTTCAGACTTGCAATTACATTTAGAGAAGGGTAAACCATATTTCATGTCAGATAACACCAAACCCTGAGATAATAAAGACATGAAATTATACACCAATCCCCTGGCCTAGCTCTGTGGAGTTGGTGGTGAAGAATTTTCTGGAAGGATGGAAATCCAATAGATATAGTAAAGGTGCATCTTGAAAAGCTTGCCAGAGCTTTGCTTATTCTCCTTCAGTAACAAATACTGTCAGGCCTCTCTATGTCTCTCTTGGAATGTGTCAAGCTGAGATATGACTGGGGGGAAGCAACAGCCAGTGCACGGCTGGGAAAGCCCCTTTTTGGCCAGAGGGCTCTGCTTGGCCAATTGCAACAAATGAGCTCAAGGAGAAAAACCAGTAACTGCTTTTAACAACTAAGGTTGTCAGAATGCCAGGTTGCACATGGCTGAAGGTGGAAAACTAAGTCCCAGACTGGCAGAAGGAAGTGTGATTTTAATTGTATTTGCATAGTTGTCACTGCACCATTTGTTTTGCAAATGGTTTTCTAAAGCTAAACTGCTCCACTCCAATAACCCTGCTTCCTTCTCCTGCCTTGGTCCCATTGCTACATGAAAATCAGTGCAACAGGATCTTGTCGGACTTCGCTCTCTTCTCAGTCACTGACACCACCTCTTTAGCTGCTTATTTCTCTGGGAAGTGGAGCCAAGCTTTAAGTCCTTATGATTTCCTCCGCTTCTAATTTCACTGGCATGGAGTTCTGACCAGTTAATCTAATGTCTTTGGTGTTGCAGGTGCCTTAGTGTTTATTTTGATTAGTGTACCCGTTGCTATTTTTAGCTCTTTAGTCTTTGGGTTGAATGAATACCAGCACAGATCTTAAACCATAATAAACATGTGTTTTTAACCTTGCCATTTATTTTTACATCTCTATATCCAAATAATCAGGATGTGGTTACCTGTGAAGGACTGCTACTTCAAATTTCAGTGCACACCCACACACAAAAATATACATTGCAGAGGGTTACAGCTTTAAAAACACCCAGACAGACCCTTGTGTTTATGTCAAGCAATGGCTGTTGGACTGAGAGACAGTGGTACCACCCGGATTAGGGCTTTGACTTTGTCCTTTGATTCCAGTGAACTACGTCTGCCCCACCCCTACAGAGTAACCAGCAGCTTTCTTCCTAACTGCCCATCCCTTATGGACAAGACTTATAAATATATATATACACACACTCTCTTTGTATTTCTGCTTTTTCCAAGCAGTAAGCAGATTGTTCTCCTTTGCAGATGCTGCAGTTCCAGCTCGTGGTGGTGCATTTGGCCCTTGTGATTGCCCTGCTGTGGTGGAACTCCAGCTTCGTGCTCCTTGCAGAGGCAGCTCTGGAGGTTGGTGAAGGTTTCTGGTGGTTGTCACATAACTGCTCTTCCTTGGGTGTTTTCAGCCACAGAGTGTGGAAGACACTGGAGTATCCAAACACTGTTGGAAGGTGAAGGATCAGTGCTGGCTCTGTAAGGGCTGAGGAGGAGCCTCATGAAGCGAGAGATGCAAATTGCATGGCTCTGAGGGGGTCAGACAGAATGAAGTCTCACCCAAATCCTCACAGCCTCTCCTGAAACACCAGGGGATTTCCTGTGTGTTTCCAGTGTCCATTGGATAGGGATCTTCATGACGAGAGGAAAGAGGTGATGGCAAGGGGGACAGCAAACTTCCCTGACACTGAAGGGAAAGTTTAATTCTTCTTCTTACAGACAAATTATAGCATGAGAAGGCTGCAGCCTTCAGAAGCCATAAGGAGATCCCTGGGAGAAGATCACCTGCACAAAAGTTACAAATTAAAGCAGGCAGAATAGACCAGGAGGGGGAAGGAGCAAAGTCACTTGCCTGAGCTTGCAAAGAAAAGCAGCAGATAAAATGGGAGTGTTGTCTCATGTTTCGCCCAGGATGATATGTAGGGGTTGCACCTGAAAATACTTCTATTGCATTCTCTATTTTTATGTCATCTTGACATAAGGCAGATCTGGCAGGAAAGGTATTTATGTAATGGTTTCATGACATTAAAAAAAAAAAAAATCAAGTATCTAAAAGTTTAATCCAAGTAGCCCTGTTTGGCTGTAGGGTCTTTACATGGGTTTAATATCAGCTTAAACATTAGGTGCCTACTGAAGAATACTGATGGATCCTTCTGCCTTGCTCTCTGTCTTCACATAAGCATGACCTGATTACCCCAATGTGCTGCAGCAGCTGCTGCTCTGGTGCCACACAGACCTGGTATCCTGCCTGTATCAGTGGTAGATTTTCATGAAAAGAATATATGAACAGAACATCTTTGCAGACTTCTTGATCTAGAGACTTGCACTGGACCAGGGCATGTTTTAGCTGCTGATGGGCCAGAATTTGTCTTTGAACCAGTTTAAAGTCTCAGTATCCATGACATCCTTTGGCAATGCATTCCCCTTCATCTACATGCTGTGTTTAAAAAGTAACTCCTTATATTTATTTTAAATCCACCATCTGGTGACTTCACTGGGTGGACTGAGAAGATCTTTTTCTTGAGGAAAAAATTACTAGTCTTTATTCATTTCGTTGCTGTTCATAGGTTTATAAACGCTCCACTATACCCCCTGCACCCACTCATCTCTGCTTAGCTGTGAAGTTGTACTTTTTTCGGTGCTTCACCATAGGAAAACTTTTCTACTTCTGATTATCATTTTAGCTGTCTCTCTATTTCTTTACAATTCTATTATAACTTTTGAAGACAGAGTAAGTGGGATTGCAAGGTACTCGAGCAGAGGTTATTTTTGACACTCTAGTATCGAGTGTTATTGCAGATATTTATCCCCACTAACCAGAAGGGAGAGTTCAGTCTTCTTTAAGGGCATCATTCTGTTGCAAACCTCTATGAAAGTTTTATAACCCTGAAAGAGAACAGAAGGCACTGCTCTGTGTACTTGAGGCTCATAAAAAGTAGAGTCAGGGGACAATGTGAGATGCTTTACAAAAGTGTCAACATTGCTGCATCATTTTTGTGGTCATTGTGGTCGTGTGCTCCTCCTCATATAAAGGTCACAGTTTTATACACTCCATCACTGTGATGCCACCCATCAGTAGTGGGAAACATCCTCACCACAGCTGTGGTGTGGACTGGAGTAGACAAGGATATTGCATCATCCTTGTGGTGCCTTCCTTCCCATGTGTACTAAACCCACTCTGTATGGATAACCAAGAGAGTGGTGTGCTTCTAAAGATAGAATAAAACCTGTTTTATGCTGTAAGTTGTAATGTTTTTATCTAATTCTGTGAAGATCAAGTGGAGCAAGAAGGCAAACATTTCATCCAAAGAGGGATGCTTTGGGCTTGCTTTTGTAGACTAGCTGCTGCCCTGTATTTTTTTCTGTTGTATGCAAAGCAACTATTCCACTTTGATTTGTTTCCTTTCTTTCTTGATAGACCCCAATATTCTCAGCTTTTCTGATAGCAGAGTTTGGTTTTGAAATGGTGTTAAGCCTTATGTTGTAACTAAGGTTCAAATTGTTGTGTCAGTTCAACAGTGTTCTTTCCTTTCCTCCTCCTCAGGTAGTGTTACTGCATAAACTCTTTGAATGTCAGTGCTGAGCAAGTTTATTTTGGGACATGTTTTGCAAAACAATTAATTAATTTGTCAGATTTGGATGGAAAGTTCTGTATAAGTTTTCATTACTACTTATTAGCATTCGTGTAAGAAACAAAAATCCTGAAAACTATCAGGATGGTTGTTGGAGTTAGGCAATGGTGACTGCATTTTTTAGAAGGTTTAAATTACTCAGCTCATGCTGTAAGTGATACTGATCACAGTGCTGAGATAGGGATAGTGGGATGGCCTGCAGAAATAGGCTTTATGAAGTAATACATTTTAATATTTCTTGCAGTAATAATGAGAGCAAGTTTAATTCTATAAAAAAGAAATTCCCAGACTTTGATGGCAAAATCCTGTGGGTGGAAAATGGCCACATTTCACAGAAGGAACTTTGTTTTAAAACGTTGTCCCAGTTTCAGCATCCTGGTAGTTCCGTATTTACAGGGCTGCTGCTATGACACTGGTTGAAATTATATTTTTGGGGACTTGAGCAGACAGCAAACGGAAATTTGACTGCTTTCTTTTGCAGCCTTTGGAGCCTTCTGCTGCTCTGGATGTGGGAGCACATCCCATTACCAGTGAAGAGAAGTCAGCCACCAACCTGGCAGCCAAACTGTTCGTTCTTGATGACGTGGTGTCTCTGGAGAACGAGGTGACTGAGACCAAGAAGAAGAGAAGCTTCCCAGGATTTGGCTCCCCAATTGACAGAATTTCTTCAACCTCTGTGGATGCTAAAGGCAAACAGAGGTAAACTCTTAAAGTGCTCCTGCCAGTGATAAAGTTGGAGGAAGGCTGTTGGTAGGTGTTCTGGGTACTGACGGGTTAGCTTTAGCCACCAGCAGGTTTGCTGGTCAGTTGTGAGGTGCCTCTAATCAGAAACCATTCTGGTTGCACAGCTGTCACCCTTCAGCTGGGATGTATAATGCATGCACTGGTTCATTTATCCCTACAGTACCACACAGCTACCAGAAAACATTCAAATATATGTGATTTTTCAGTACACTCCTTTCCATAGATAGGAACTAACATTCGGTTTAAAACCACATTTTTGATCATGAGCTTATTTAAAGCAAAAATATGCCTGAGGTTCAAAAGCCGAGGAGCAGGGCTGGCTGCTCCTGAGACTGGGGTGGAAAGAAGGTGTGGTGGTGTGCACATTCTGAATAGCTAGATGAAGAACACATCATGAAAATGGGCAGGCAGACGGTAGAATGAGCTTTGAGACTTCCATCAGCTTTGGATAAATCAGGATTTAATCAATACAGCGATACCTTCACAGCATGTGTTTGAAGATAAACTTGTTTATAACAGGACTGAAGAATGAATGATGCTCGATAGGGCCAGGGAGAGACAGGGAGTTTGGGGCAAAGTTCTAGGGGCTGGTCCCTGTATCTGAAAGAACTTTGCTGTCTCGTTCTGTTCTTCTGGTAACTGTCTTCTTTTGGATGGAATCCCTAACGCCACAAAGTATTTAATAACATGCTTAAAGCTTAATCTGGAAATGGAAAGTATTCACGAGAGCCAGTCAGTATTATAAGTACTTTTTTTCAAACAAAGTTTTGCAATATTTTCTTGTTGTTTTTCCATTTATCCACCCAGTCTGCCACTAGGATGGTTTGACTGCAGCCAAAAGTGATAAAATATGAAATTCTTAAAACCTTAAGTAGAACTATTCTGTTCGGTATGTCTCTTCAAGAGATCAAAATCAGCTCACTCTTCATTTGCTTTTTACCATGTTTTCCCTTTCCAGGGGAATAAATAAAAGGTCATTTTTGAAGCTATGCTGTTTTGCAAAGGTACATGGTACTTCCAATTTTTCTCATGTTTTTTGGATGGAAATATTTCATTCTGTGTGCAGTACAAGCCAAAAACTAAACAAAGAAACAAACAAAACCCCTCAAACCAACAACAAAAAGCAAACAAACAACAAAAAAGGGAAATTGTGGTGAAAAATTGTCGAAGTTTTCTAACAGCTTGTCTCTGAATAATGAGCTCATGCAAATGAATGACACGCTGCACAAAGTTCCCCCTTTCCCAGCATCATCAGCACCGTTTGCAGTTTTGCATTTGGATTATCACTTTGGGGGAGCTGATTAGCTTTTAACTTTGGGGTTGAGCTATTTATTAGAACCACCTCAGCTGCCTTGATCACTGCGGTGATAGTCTGATACCACCATCAGCGTGGACCACAGATCAGATGGATACAATGAAAGAGTAATAAGGCTGTGCCTTTGATAGAAACAGAGGAGTGAAACAGAGAACTGAGCACCCCCTCACAGTCGTTCACCCAGTAGGTAACAGCTCACTCCTGTACGAGCTCAGCCGGTCACCTTTAGAGACCAGGAAATTAATTCGCGAAAGCTGATTAAAATAGAGTGAGCCCCCTGAATCAATCGGTGTGTGCAGTGCCTGGCACAAAGCAGAAAGTTTTGGAAAAGAGCACGTCGAATGTAAGACCACTTGGCAGATTGTTCTGGCACCCACCGATTACAGGAGAGCCCAGATCCCGGTCTTGCACCGAGAGCGATTTGTAACGCTCTAGAGGCACGGGAAAAGCGTGCGGGAAGGCGACGTCTGCGGGAGAGGGAGAAAGATCCCCAGGCAGAGAGAAGGAAAGAGACTCCGGGGGTCTTAGACAAGGCTGTTTTGAGTAGAAAGCATCACCGCGTCCCTCCTAAGCGCCGCTGCGGTGCGGAGCGTGGCGGCACGGACGGGACGCGGCGCTGCCGCTCCCGCGGGCATCGCTCCGCCAGCCCCTGCTCTGTGCGGCTGCAGCTCATGAGGCACAAACCCACCCTCGCAATCCAATTCCAGTCTGGGGAGTTAATCCCCCTTTTATCCAGGCAGGCTCGGTACGGCTCCGGCAGCCCCAGTGTCCCGCCTGCCCCCCTTGTGCCTACACCTCGGGGAGAACAGCGCTGCCCTTGGGGATCAGCCACTGGCTTTCCTTCCCTTTGCTTTCCCTGTGGCTCGGTGCGGCCGTGCTGGATGCGCTGGTGCCCGAGGAAGGCACAGGCCATACAAATGGCTCCCCCTCCTTTGCCGTGTCCTGCAACCGCTCCAGGGAGACTGATGTGGAGCTCCCGACATACGTGATGCACCATCCATTCCCATTCCGTGACCTCACCACGAAAGCAGCTAGAAAAGAGTCACTGGGGCTGTGGATGCTGGAATGATGCATCTGGACTGCAGCCAGTGCCCGAGAGGTGTGAGGGAAGGAGCCTGCTCAGATGGGACCGTGGAATACACAGTTCTGGGTGGGGTGTGCAGAGCCCCGCAGCCCCAGGGTGAGGGAGATTAGCAGTGCTGGCACACAGCTAGGCTTGAGTGCACCACAGCAGGCTCTCCTGCTTGTTACTTTGCAGCTGCCAGCTTACAGAACAAAATTTCTTTATGTTCCTTGACAAGGACCGATAAAGAATTAATCTTCCAGGGCTTCTCTTGGACTTGCATTTCACTGGCAAGTATTCCTGAGGGCAAAAGTTGAGGTTATTCTCAGCTGCAGGAAATCCTGCCATTTCCAGAATTAATGAACATAAAACTACTTCTCGTGGAAAAAATGCTCCAAAAATGCTGAACTAAGATGGGATAACTTCTTATTTTATATAAAAAGAACTGCAAAAAATATTTCTGCATAGAAATTCTTTCACACTTTCCTCATGCACTCATTCATCAGATTGCCAGGAAATTTACTACATTGGGGGAAAAAAAAAACCAAACCCAAAACCTTCTCATTTTCAATCTCATCAAAGGATTGCTACTATACAATTTTGATGAACAGTACATTGCCAAAGACCCTATAGGAAAATCCTGATGGGGTTTCTCTGACTTGTCCCCTCTATTACTGTGCAATACTTTCGACCTCCTTGCTTGTCTTAGCCCCAGCTGGCCCTGGAGCTTTCAAAGACCCAGCTAACGGGTCACCTGCAGTATGTGATTGTGATACTGTGCATGACACAATTCCCCTTTATAAATGCGGTGTGTCACCTTTCTTTTATGAACAGCAGTCAGCCTGTGAAGTTATTTGTTTGCTGCCAAATAAAAACAAGGATAGTGGATCAAGTTCAGCCAGTGTGTAAAACAGCTGCAACTCCTGTCTAGTGTTTTGTAAGACAAGTGCAGCATCTTATTTTTAAACACTCACATCTTGGGCTGCTCCTGCACCACCATTCTATCTGAACAATAAGGTGTTAGTGGGATGAATGGAGGAATCAAACATGTAGCAACATTTTGGTTATTCATAAATGTCTTTTCCCACTTCTTTCCCTCCCTCTTTGCTCTTTTTCCTCGTGCAGGAAAGTGCTTGAGCTGCCTAAGAGAAGGTTTGGAGTCCCTCTTGACCGGATTGGAATGAGCCGCCTCAGCAGCACCAAGGGTTAGCAGTTCCTGCAGGTAAGCCAAACTATTCCAGGGGTGGGCAGGCTTGGAGAACCCACCTGCTCTCAGTTGCATGGAATACTCAGTCATGCCAACAGGCTCAGGAAGAGCGGCGTAGGGAATGATGGCTTTTTATAACATGGAATGCCCTAATTTACCACTCTCTACAAGCAAGGAAGTATTCCTAACATTTTCGTCTCCTCTAGGCAGCCTCACAGTGTGTTTGTCCAGGCCTTGCATTTCTGACATTGGACAATGTAATGTTTACTGCTTTTTTTCCCCCACAGGTGCTTCTATTCTGAATGAGTGATGCTATGTTGGAAACATTACAGAGATATGGAAGATGCATCACAGCATGTCTTGTCATTGCCTAATGATACAGCACTCAAGGAATTGACCTCCTGCAAAATCTGTTTCACATTGCATTTTACAAACCTTGCATTTACAAATAATGACAAATTCAGTTCATCAGGTCAGAATGCTCTCACAGCTGTGCACAATGTCACTGATAGGAGGGAACAGAGAATATGTGTATATTTTTATTGCATGGCATTTATCTGTTAAACTTGCAGATGTTTATTATCCTAACCAGGACTGATAGATTTTTTTGGATTGAAAATAAAACTTCCAGAGATGCCAACAGCAGTCCATGAAAAGCAGACAGTTTGCTTTGCACATTTC
Organism: Ptilonorhynchus violaceus; assembly: GCA_013397565.1. Classification (NCBI taxonomy): domain Eukaryota; kingdom Metazoa; phylum Chordata; class Aves; order Passeriformes; family Ptilonorhynchidae; genus Ptilonorhynchus; species Ptilonorhynchus violaceus. The sequence continues at coordinate 601,932 of VZRJ01013264.1, read as the reverse complement.
TTTCAATAGGGGAGCTGTTTGGTAGCTGAAGGGAGGATTTAACAGTTATGGGACAAAGCTAGAATGAATTTGAACTGCTGTTTGGGAGAAGATGTCTTCTGCCTTCACTAGGAGTTAGTCTGAATAAGAACTGTGACAAGACCTTAGTATTTGTCCTGATGTTTTAAGTAGTCTTTCTCTTATCTCTGCACCATATTTAGATGTGTTTTCTTCATATGGCAGATCCTGAAATGTGGTGAGACTTTTAGTTGATAAATACATTTCACTCCTCCCTATGCATAACATAGGATAGTGTCCAAATATGAAGTCATCTGCTCCCTTGGCCATCTGCATCGTATGCCTTATTTTAGCCTCTTGTGTGCACAGGACATGATCAGAATCCAACTCCAAAAGTTCAAGTATTTCTCACTCCGGTTAAAATGTAAACTTGTCCTCTCCACTTCATTTCAGAGTAAAACAGGTTATCTTAGATCCTGTTTCATGCTTTTCACTTCTTTCCAGATTATAAAATCTAGCTGAGAAGAGCTGTTTGCTGACATCTCAATGCTCAGATTCCTAGCTGATGTTTTCTAAACCTCAAATTCTCTCTCCTTCTTGGACTTTGGTCCATGTCAGCTAAATTCCTCAGATTGCTATTCTTGGGTATAAATCATCCTTAGCATTGCAAAAGAAGATCCATTGAGAAGGGGATTATGCAGGATTAAGGAAAAAAAGAGGTTATTCTTGCCAAACACCCTGTGTTAGGCAGGGAGTAATGCTGGAGATGGGAATTAAGTGTTAATTTCCTAATCTTATAGGAGGCACAGAGCACCTGGCCATCAGCTAGCAAAATGGGGGGAAATAGAGTCAGCTACAAAAAAGGAAAAAAAGGAAAAAAAGGAGTTGGGATATCAGTGAGACTTAAATTATTGTGAGTTGGAACTTTGGGACAATTGCCCTGGTTCAGACATGGTGGAAGGTGAAGCTCCTGCTCAGAAGGGCAGGTACCATCCAATGCATGTGTTCAGCCATAACAGGGGCCTTTCCCATTTTCCTTCTTGCTTACAACCCTGCCCTGAGGCCAAGAGTGCCGCAGGCGGGGAAAATTTGTAAGAAACGTCAGTTTTCTTCACATCTGCAATATAGGCTGATGCTGCTGAGAGCAGCTACACAGAGCAGTGACTCACACCAAGAGGTGTCCCTATCTTTGCCATCTGCCAGAGCACTCCAGCTGAGTTAGGAGATCATTCCCACTTCGGTGAGTGAGCTGTCAGTATTGTGTGTGAGGTGAAGCCCTGCAGGTGCTTTCCAGGCCAAGCTCTTGAAAGTCAGAGAAAAAAAGGAGGGCTGTAAGTCCATTTGTAATGATCTTGGGTTTTTGCTCCCTGCTTTTCCTCTGGTCCCACTGCTAGTTTTCTGCCTTTTAGGTTCCAGGTGAAGGGTCTGAGAACTGGATTGAGTGGGTGCATGTAGACTGACTGACTCAAGATAAGATTTTCAGTCCATGCCAGAAGCAAGTCTGCAAATTCCATCCCAGGCAAGCTCAGAGCCTGTCCTCTGCAGTGCTTTGCCACCATCCATCCTGAGCCTGCCCTGAGATTTAGGGAACATTTATCTTCTTGCACTGAGCTCATCCAGACATTCTGCAGATAATCTGCTTGCAGGGCAGCCATATGTATGGGGCATGGGAAGATTATGGAAGTGGTGACCTGACCACTCAAACAGCTGCCAGTCAAAAGAACTGTGGACAGAGTCATTGTGTGACATATTTTGGGAGACTGAGACCAGAGGAATTTAGTGCTAACACAGCAGCTTTGCAAAGGCACTGCTACTGTTGGCAGGTATTAGCCTGGACTTCCAAATGAAGAGGGGTTTTACAGCCTGAAAGTTACATGCAGAAATGCCCTTCATCTGAAAAGAAATGTGAAAGCAAAGAAGGACAGAGGTGTCTGTGGTGGTGCTGGTGGAATGGGGAGCTGGAAGCTTCAGTTCTGCTCCCACCTCCCTGTGTGGATTTCTTGGGAGAAGGCAATAGTCTTTCCTTCCTCTGCCCCATCCATCACTGAGCACACTGAGACCTCCTGTGGCTCAAGAAGCACTCTTTAAAATCCCTAAGTTGGCAAGTGCTGTTTCAAATATGTTGATGTCTGGAAGGCTGAACACGACAGTTTGTTTTGGTAGACAATATTGGATGGCTCCAGCCACTGTGCACAGTGTGATCAACAAACGTGAAATGAGGATGTACTGCAGCATCCACCACACACTGGATTTGCTCTGTGCTGCCTGGATTTGCAAATCCATTCAGGTGCCAGTGAGAATTTTCTTCTAATAAATCCCCATGGTCTACTAGAATGTCTCAGGGAAGTCCCTTTAATTATTGCCTGTGGGTCATTAACTTTAGCAAGAGTGACTGCCCAAGCATTGGTAAGGTGTGAGCAGCTGCTGTGTGGAGGTGACACCTGAGGAAGAGAAGGGTTTCTGTTCTGTGTGTTTGGGAGAAAGGACAGGACCCCCACAGTGACACATAGAGGATTAGCCTGAGGGGAACATCACCACCTCTGCTTCTAATTAGTTAACGAATTGCATTCAACTCATACTCATCACTGCAGCAGAAGCAGTTAATAAAGCAGCATAGAGCACCTGTCAGGAAATAGTGGGGTAGTTTGGGTACCACGAGCACGTAAATAACTGCACTGATAGCATGTAGCACGCAATCACTGCTAAGCAGCATGATGCATTGCACTCCAGGGAATTCCTGTCTAGGGTCAGAGCAAGCTGTTAAATATCCACAGAGGCTGTATTCCTTTTCCTGACTTGCTGGTGAGTTGTCACACCAGGTCAGGAAGGCATGGCTACAGCAAACAGGTGACAGATGGAGCCTGCTGCTCTGGCCTTTCATTGCACCGGGACTTCCTGCAAGCTGAAATCATCTGAGCTCAACACCAGCTTGGGGCACTCAGTGCAGCTCTTGGAACTCACCTCCCCTTCAGCTGGAGCACCAAACTCTTAAAGAAAGAGAGAGACTATTCTTGCCCATAGGGTATAATTTTTTCCTGGATTTGGTGCTGATGTGAAGGTACTTGCAATTGTGCTCCCACGTACCTTGTCACTCTCACAAAAGCAACAGAAAACGGGAAACAGGTTCTGAATCACTACCAAGGAAATAACAAACAATTAATGGTAACAGGAAACTGTATTTTGCATGTCATTAGACTTCACTGGTATAATCAAGCTGGCTTTATTCCATAGATGCTGGCTTTGGCCTGCAACAGGATGAACAGATCTCCTGTTAATGAAGTACACCCAAGGTACTGCTGTGGTAAGCGTGTGCTTCTTGCCAGAGCCCAAGGCAATGAGTGTAGGATGGTAATTACAGCTTTGGGAGAGGTAAGGTTTGAAAGAATATGTAGTATGCAAGCTACAGTTAAATCACCTGGCTCAACAGAGCTGGAGAGAAAGTTCAATGCTAGTCAAAATCATTCCACACATTCACAGTGGCTACCAGATCCTGCTCTCATTGTTGGAAACCTCAAAGTCAACATCAGTATTTACGCTGAATTTATACCTTCATGAATGAGGTCCTTTGTTTTTGCAAATAAACATAACTTAAGATGAATATATGTAGGAATCACTGATGGATTGTGATCTCTTCCTTTTGGACAGGGCCAGATATAAATCTGCAGTAGAAAATGCCAGCTAGCACCTGCATTGACCGGCCTGATGAACCAAAAATTGGGATGAACCAAAAATCTGGTCTGGTCCTATGAGGACAGTATCCCACACATATCTGTGAAAAAGACCCAACTCTCATTCCTGATCCTGGCCAAAAGGAAGGCTCTGTTTCCCAGTCACATTAAAACCCTAGGTGTTTAATGGAAGCCTTTTTCCCTTGAGAAGTTCACATGAACCATTAAGGTAACAAGAGCTGACATCAAGGGAAATGTGCTGCACTTTGGGCCTCTGCAGGGGCTGAGAAAGCAAACAACACATGCTTCTGTGCAACAGAAAATCTTTATTGGAATGATATCCAAAGGATCCAGAGTTCTCTGCCTGCCCTCCCGTGTGCACACAGTGGGACACGGCGAGAAGCCGCTCTGGCTCAGCGAGAAGGCAGGCAGCCCTGAGCCCTTCACATCACAGCCAGCCTGCCTTCCTGTCGCAGCAGCGGCCACCAGGGCAGCACAGACCTGCTCAGGAGGCGACAGGGGACCCAGATACCACCGAGAGACACATCTGCAGGTGTGGGCAGAGCCCCAAGCCCAGGGAAGCTGAGTTAGTGTTTGGTGTCTCAGGGAACCTGGTGAGAAGGGGGAGGGTGTACAGTGGCAGCAGCCTGAATGGCACACACAGGACAGCAAACAAAGTTGGGAAGCATCTTCCAAGTACAAGATCATGGTAGGTTAAACCTGGAAGGAAGGAACAGGAGAGTGGCAGCGGGGTGCCAGCTCCCGTCACGGTCCCGGTTAGACTTGGCTGTGGTGCAGTCATGGAGGGTGGCGTCCAAATTAGCACATGATGAGAGAACAGAACAAACTCTTAACACATTAATACCCAGCAAGGCAGTTTGGGGAAGGGCTCATCTTCATCCTCCAGTCCTGACAAGCCTTCAGATGCAGTATTTCCAAAAGCAGGCTGTGAAGGGATGCAAGAGAATGATGTTAGAATTCGAGGGACTTTTTCCAGCTTCCCACTCTAGCCCTGGAGAAGGTTTCAAAAGACCCATGTCTTTAGAGAGTTGCGGTGTGAAGCCAGCATTGTGCTTCCAGGGCACATCTCAATAACCAGCTTTGACTTCATGTAACACTTTTAGAAGGTGTTTCTTTTATCTGCTCATAGTGTAAACATGGGGTCTAAAAGCTGTTTCCATGTTGTTTGATTTAAAAGGGTTCCTTTTGTCCTACTTCATCAATGTCAGGAACTAGCTTTTTCTTTTCTGTCTACTGGCCAGCAGTTTTGCTGCTTCAGAGGTGTATGTAGGGTTTATCACCCGTGGCTGACTGGAGGAGCAGGATACAGACTTGAAGATGTTGGATCTGGTCCTTACTTTTTTTTTAAACCCAGTCACTACCACTCTGTTACTAACCATCGTCCAAACAACATTCATCTCTGTGGAATCTACTAAGAAGACTAAATTAGGGAAGGATGCGTATTTTGGTGTTGGAAAAAGTAGCTGTATCACCACCAATATGAATCTCATGTGGGTCTCCTGTTATCAAGTATGAGAAGAGGTTTCTACCTGGTTTTTGAAAGCAGGATCTTGGAGGAAAACTTCTACTGAATCAGCAGTGCTCATGCTGAGACATGAGCTCCTCCCAGACTGGAAGGACTTTAGATGAAGACAAAGATTCCCTCCTTTGATTTCTGTCAGAATCTGATTTAAACCTAGCAAGGGGAAGTAGTTTTATCTTCATTTAAACCTTCCAGACTGGTGGGGGCATGAATTACATTAGCCAAATTAATGACAGCCTCCAGGGGTGCTTATAAATTGCATGTTGCCTAAGGATCACCTAAGCACTTAAGCAAGCCTAGCACAAAGGGATTTTCTCTTGGCTGTCTGGCAGTTGTCAGCTTCCACGTGCACAGAGCATGTGGGCTAAGGGCAGAACGAGCTCTTTTGTTTTTAGGCCAGATCTGTCATCAGTGACTTCTGGTTCGCAGCTGCTACTGCTTTGTGGAGGAATCCACTGAGAGTCTCTGTGGGCAGCATTGTCCATGTGCTTGCCAGGGGCAGCTTCACAGGAGCACTGGTGCAATATGCTCCCAAGCCACCGCATGCAGACTGGACAAAGTTTGGAGACCAGCTGGGAGACCTACCAGACCTTAGTTCCCTGCATTCTTGGTTGATTTCCACATCATTTTTAGCTGCTTTTCAGCAGCACGGACAAGTGCTCCTTTTTACTCTGTGGGGAGGCACTGACCTCGGCAGAGGGGAATGCGCTCAGCCCACATGCCTCATTATGCCTCCAGCAGCAGCTTTGTGCCCAGAGCAAAGCAACGGGTGCACTGCAGGGATGTGTTCGTACAGAGCTCAGCCCTCCGGGGCAGGCACTTGTCGCTCATATAACCCCAGGTCCCTCTGTGAAAAGCTGGATGTGACACTGCCAGCCTCCATGAGGCCCTGGGTGTGCAGACACTGCCTCGACAGCAGACAGGGTTGGGGACACAATCCTTCTCACCAGCTGTCAAACCAGCCAGCCAGCAGAGAGGGCCAGGACTGCTCAAAAAGCGGCCAACCAGCTGTTTTTCAGAATATTTGGGGCATGTTTACTGTGACTGCTGCAGAAAGGAAGCCCTGGAGATGAGAGTGGACAGGGTGGCTGCAAGGCTCTAATCCAAAACCTACCGCGTTTTTTGGGCTGGGATGCTGAGAGACTTTCCAAGGCATAGGCCACCTCTGACCCGTCCTCAGTTGAGAGCTGATCCTTCAACTTCTCCAGCTGTTTAAAGAGAAACACAGCAGTAAGCAAAGGCCCCATCGTGCAGAGCTCCACAAAGTGCTGGCATACACAGGGCTAAGGGGGTACATGTACGCTGGCTGACAGCATCATTGGGAAGGACAGGGTCTCCCCTGGAGCAGGACCATTCCTGGAGCACTCATCTGTTTTTGGAGCACTCATACCTCCTCATGCCCTCCTTCATTAATCTGCTTGTTTAGTGGCAGTGGTGCAGGCACTCCCTGCTCTTTCCCTCCACCCCTGGCTTTAAGCCCGTGTGGAGAGGAGGCTGTGTAGAAGGATATTGCACCACTAAGGGTCAAGACAGTGCTGGGGCAGGAAGTCTTCAGGCACCCAGCCACTGCAGCAGAGAGCATAACTTCTCCACTGCTCTGGGTTGTCCCTCCTCTCTCTCCCTCGCAGTTCTTGCAAACTTCCCCTTGGCTATAATGTGGACAGTCCACTGTATTTCTTCTTCATCTGTGTCTAGTCTTTTCTAGCAGACTGGGAACATCTACAGCCATCATCCCAGCTTCTGCTCTGGCAGAGCTGCTCTCAGAAAGTCGGAGCTTAATGTCCCTCAGCACTGGAGCGAGGGGCTAGCGTAGGGCCTGGCAGTTTCCTGGCTTGGTGCACTGGGATTTTTCAGTCTGAAGTGAAAAGTGCCATGTGGAACCCTGCAGGACCTCCAGGATCCATGCAAACAGCTGGAACAGCTGGACCTGGCCTGAGAAAGGGAAAAAAGTACTTCCATTGCTTGCAGGGCTTGGGGCGCAGGGGGAGCCATGTCGAGGTTCTTGCAGACCTTTCCCTATTCCTGGACAGCGGGTGTAGGATGGGGACGCTATCTGCGTGTCTGCACTCTGATCAGCCCAGCAGGGCTCTGACCTTGCATAGGACCACTATTACTAGCAAAGAGTCCAGAAAAAAATTCTGATTTAGGTGGCAGTGGCTTTCCCTCCAACTTCAACCCATTACCTCATGCAGCCAGCTCATACAATGCTTAGGAAGGCAGCATGACCTCCTCTTCCCACTCCTTTTTCTTCTATGGAGATATCCTTTAGTGTTTAATTCTTTCCTGGCTTAGCCTTCACTGGCCTTTCACTGGTGACAGAGGCAGGAGCTGCTCAGCTTTTATTGCATCAGTCTATAGCCTTGTTCTCTTTTCACCTTTTCCATCTCGTGCTGTTTAGCCCAGGTTCTGCTTTGCTCTTTTCTCATTACATGCTTCCATTATAGCAGCAGGAGGAAGGGCAGCAGGATGCAAAGTTGGCAGGATAGGGCATAAAGACAGCTTACACAATTGTTTAGCTACCCATACAAGAGCATGCATCTGTGTGTCTGCGCATTTGCTTCTCTCACCTCTTCAAGCTCTTCAAATTTCTTTGCCAGCTCCCAGTCTGCAAGAGGGGAGAGAGTAACATCAGTGTCTGCATTGCTTCCTAAAGCTCAAATTAAAAACCATTTCCCCATTTGCCCTCTCCAGGGGTCGACAAGCAAAACCTAGTTATCATTTAATTCCTTTTAGTGATCTTCAAATGAATGACAGCAGAAACTGACAGAATAGAAGGTTTTCTCTGCTGAATCCAATGGGACTCTATCCTAATTCTCCATTATGAGGGAGTCTTCTTTGCTATTCACCAGGCCATAAGGGAATTGGCCCAATGAGGTCACTTACTGTGTGATACAAATTCAGGTGAACCTCTTTGCTGCTTTTTAATGTCTATCGTGCTAACTACAAATCTCTGATGCTGGCTTTTCTGTCACTGGCCTTTATAGGAAATCCCATTGCTTGCTTTAGGACTTGTTTATCCTCACATCACCCATGCAGGCAGAAGTTGGAAGACACAAATTTAGCCTAACATAACTTATTGATTTATAAGTCAGCAAAGATCCAGGCTGGCAGAGTGGAGCAACAGGAAAAGTCACATAGCAGTGAGTGCACAGATTCCACACTTCTAAATGTTGGGGAAGCACAAGGACCTGAGGCTCGGCTTCCTAGATCAGAGTTAGAGATCTCAGGGCTAGTCAGTGCTGTACTACTGTCAAAAAACTATGCAGGTGGAGGAGTGAACTGCCCTGAAATATCCCATGCAGAAGGTGGGGGGAGTTAGGTGCCTAGGAACAGGATCTGAAACCTCCAGCTGAACTGGGGAGGGTGTGGACTACAATAGGAAAAGCTTCAGGAATGGGGGATTTCAGTTTCACTGCTCTTGAAGACTGAGGTACCTTATTCCAGACTCAAACTGATGTCAAAACCAGTTAATTTTGTAATAAGGTAGATGAGCTCAGTCAAAGCTGCGTGACTGGCTACAGCAGTTCTCCTGGGAGGGGAGTGCAAAGTGATCAGCTGGTTTTAAGTGCTAGTTTGGGAAAAAATGCACTAAAATAAGCAGAAGAGCCAGGAAAGAGCTAAAGAATGTCTCTGCTGGGCGCCACAAGCAAGCCAAAAAACGGCCCTGGAGCTGCCTCTTTTGTCTGCTCCTAACGTGGCAGCAGGCATTGATCTGGATTATCAGGGGGATTTAGGACATAATTCCCCTTGATTTCAGATTTCAGATAAGACTTCAGCACACAGACACATTGCCAGACTTGGGCTTTTTTTTTTAAACGTTTGAAACTGAGCAGGAGGGTGCCAAGAAAGAGCTGACTGCCCTCTTGGTTTCTCCTTCCAGAAGGAAGCAATTCTGTTGAAAAATCCTGAATATTTTTGGACAGATTTTCATCCAACAGTTAAAGCAGCAAGTTCCTCAGCAAATACATTGCATCAGGATTTGGTTTGAGACATGAGATGGGGATGGGAGTCAGGAGGTGTGGGGTCTGTTCCTGGCACTGTCCCTCGGGCAGATTCCTCCTAAGTTTATCTTTACACATCCATAAGGCATATCCATAAGACCCTGGCATACTTATATGTCAAAAGTGCCACTTAAGAATTATTATTATTATTATTATGATTATACACATTTTTACCTCTTTCAGAGTTTCAAGTGACTATTTTGGCTCGACTTTTTGCAAACTGTAAGTTTGGCCAATGACTGCTATGAATAGAAAATAAACAGCGGTTGAAATTTGGAACAGATTATCTCAGGCAGGGAGAAGGAAGTTAATTTATGGATGAAGCCCTGAGAAACTGCCTGCTGTAAATCCTCTGTCTGTACTTTGCTCAGAGATTCATTATATTCAATTGTCTGGCATAAAATGCAGCCTTTCCTCTAGGAGTAATAAGTGCAATAATCCATAAACCTATCATAAAAATGTTATTTCTTGAATGCATCCCCTTTGCAAGAAGAATGCCTTTGTTAGTATAAGGGCTTGATTTATTTGTGTTTATTTATTTGTCCCAGGCTTGTTTAACTAGTACCTTGCTGCATTAACAAGGGTCTGGGGAAGAGCACTGAGTGAGTTTGATAAATGGATTTTCATAACAACATTTTTGCTGGGCCCCACTCTCAGCTGCTTTCACAGGGAAGGGCAGCTTCCTGCTCCGAGCCCACCACACACAGCCCCAGTCCTCCCCTGGCTGCAGTGGCCGTGGGAATGGCTGACCCCTATAATCCATTTGGTGCTTGTGATCGCTGTGCCTGATGTCAGGGAAAGCCCAAGTCTCTCTTCAGCCGGTCTGAGTTTAGCCACATCTGAGCGCCTTTAAATTCGGTGTCTGTTCACAGAGCATAGACAGGAAGAGGCTCGCCCTGGCCCATCTTTGGTGTCTCTGCTGTGTGGGAAAAGCCCATTGTCTCAACTTCTTCCAGCACTAGCAGGGGCTTAGGCCCAGGCAGGAGCTCCCACTGACCTTGTCCCAGACTACACCTGACCCCAAGAGATCTCCCCCACACCCTCTCTGAAAAATCCTGGCACAACCCCCGTGCCCCAAATGCTCACCAGATGCTGCTGCTTTCAACACATCTCAAAGACACTGAGCTGCCTCACAAAACCACGTGGGGCTGTGTGGGGTGGGAGTGGAGAGGTGACTCCCAAAGCTGGTCCATGCCCTGGGCATTGCATACAACGTCTCAGGGATAGCAGAGGCACAGGGACTCGGCAGAATCTCTTCTTGTTATTACTTAGTACACACAAATGCTCCTGTGCCAGCAAAATGCTGAGTGTCTGAGGATGTAGGGTACATGTTTTTGGCAGCTTTACATTACATTGCAAAAGCAGGTCCAGGAGCCTTATGATGGAGAACATCTGACATGAATCACATGGAGGCACCATACCGGGTGCTGCTTCCACCTTCTGAGCAGTTGGTATTTCTGGGGAACCTGAGAAGCAGGTTGCTTGCAGATCTCAGGAAGTGGAGATCTCCCCTCCCCTTCACTTACCAATATTTTCTGGCCTCCTCCACGCGAATTTCTTATTAAGAAGCAGAGTCAGCAATGTGTCCTCGTGATTTGTGTCTTCTCTCTCTGGAAGCACTCGGTTCTCTGCAGCACGTAAAACACATCTTTCTCAATCTCATCAAATTAAGAATCGATTAATCAATTGATTCAATTAATCTCTTAATCAAATTAAGAAGGCTAAGTAGTGGATGGAAAATGTCTCCTGTCAGCACTCATCAGGGTGGAAGGAGCTCGGTGGAAAGGGAAGGTGTGTGAGCACAGAATAAAACGTCCAGGCAGCGAGGGCTGCGCAGGGAAAGAGTGTGGGATGGGAGCCCTCCCTGCCAGCCCCGGGCTGCTGGCCAGTTCCACTGCAGCCTCAGCAGCACGACTGGCTGCAGAGAGCTGGAGACATCACCTTGATTTACACAGTCCCGAGCTCTTTGCAAGGTGGGTGGAGTGGGTGCCTCTGCAGAGCCAGACAGAACTCACGGCATCCTCTCTTCTCACAACTGCAGGTGCTCCCCAGCTCACACCACACACCTTCCCAGGGCCAGCATGGGAGGAAACATTTCTCATGAGGGCTGAGGTGTGGGTACCACAGCTGAAAAGCCCTGCAGCCCCACAGCCCTTTCTTGTGCTCCCTCAGCCTTGGGGCTACTCTGTCTGATTGCCAGCGGTACTGAAGGATTCTTCCTGAACAGAGATCAAGTGTGGAGGAGCTTAAAGCAAAATCATGCAGAACTTTCTCTTTTCCAGGAAAAACCTCCCCAAGCTGCTGTCCTAAAGCAATTTGGACTCTCTAGGAGGCCCCTTTAGGGCACTTTCTCAGTGGTTTTGCTTTAGTGGTTGTGGCTATGCCCTCAAATGAATGGTTGTGAAGGTCAAGGGTTCAGCAGAAACCAACAGACACAGGGGATGGGAATAATCAGTGCCCTGAAGGCTCTGAGACCCTCCCAGCTCTGCTCAACAGATTTCCAGAGTCATCTGAGACTAGAATGTTGCACTAAGTTTTGAGAATGACAGAATAGGAGACAGACTTTCCAGGGAGAGTGGCATTTGAAAAAATCTTTGGTCTGAACACCCCTGCCCCACACCCAGACCCTACAAAGCCCTAGAAGATGCCTACAATATCCATGGAAAATACTAAGAAATTACACAGAAAGGCTTATTTTCTCTTCTTCCAGCATCTTTAAGACTTCTGTTCAATGCAGCCTCATATGGCCATCAGCCCCACAGAGCTCTGAGGGGATGAATGCAATTATTCTTGATACACATGAAACAAAACATTGTACCAGATGAGCCTGAAGGATGCTCGAGAGTACGTGGGAATCAGCTCCATTAGCTAACGTCACATAAATCTGCAGAAGCAGAGGGATGCTGGCCAAAGGGATGCTCCAAGTATTTGGCCAGACTCAACCCTGCCTCACGCTGCGGCTGAAGCCGCTGGTCCCGATTGTGATCTCTGGAAATAAACCCAAGGGAGGGAGCAGAGCGACATGCAGCTAGCGTGGAGTGCCATAGACCTCATTCCTAAGTCTGAAAGACAGTTATAATTTTAAAATAGCTACTTTGAGTTGTTCGGGGGATTTGCTACAGGAAAAAAACCCGATGTTATAAACACTCCAGTGAAAGCTTAACAGGAGCAGGATTTAGATAGAGTGGCCTGGGGAATGTTTTCGTTGTAATTACAAAAATAAATAGGTGATATAAGAGGAAAAATAATTTGAAAAGCGATGTTATTTTCAAGCCTATATTTAGCTGCTCTTTTTTTTTTTCCCACTGCCAAGTCTCTTTAAGAAAGAACATTAATGATTGACGTTTCTCTGCAGTATAAATTCAATTTAAGATTAATTTAAACTACGGGAGAAATACATATAAAAAGAAGTTATGTGAAGAAAAAAAGCTCAGCATCACCATACTACTGACATTTATGAGCTGTCAAATCTCATATGGTACATACTGGAATTTCTACTCTCTGATATTTTAATGCTGGGGTTTTTTTAAATTTTCTTATGGGAGAGAAAGAGCTTACCCTTACCAGATTTCACCAGATCTGATATTTTCACTGATTAGCAGAGTGTGTCATGCAGCCAGCTGCAGATCAGGACAGCTTTAGCTCATGCTGATATGAACAAGTCTCTCGGTAGCACCCAAGTTAACAGATTGCTCAGTATAGCTCGAGGTTCATTTTGTTTTCTTTCCCAGACAAGCAAGTGTTGCATTGGCCATGGCAAGCAGCAAAACAAAAAGATAACCACCTACCTGTGCCACGCAGTCTGTATTCCAGCTTACCTTGGAGTAAAAAAGGGTCTCCATGTGTGGATGGGACACACAGAGTCATGGTCAAGATGGTTAGCACTCCAAGACACAGCTGGACAGACCACATCTTCTCCACGTTCCCACCGCCCAAAAGCATCCTTCCTTCAGGCACGGTGGAGGACTCCAATGCAACCAGCGCCAGATGAGCTCACTTTTAAGAGGCAGTGGATGTGCCGTGATTGCAAATGGCCTTTGGAGGAGGGGAGAAAAATATCTCTTGAGATATAATTCAACCTGTCAATATGATTCACTCCTTTGGGAGTGGACAGAACAACCCAGTAACATGTGTCAGATGGAACCTGTTCAATATATCTCGTATCAGACTGATCTAATGAATTCTGATGTTCCCAGAGGCGTGCACTGTTCACGCACGTAGATATACATTCCATACTTACGTACATTAAAAATACTTTTTCAGGGCTGCTGCTTTAGCAGAGTTCAGGCATGAGGACTCCCACGTTAGCAAGGAAGATTTGTCTAATGTACAAGTTGCCATATTTTACCAGTTTGGACAGAATCAGGTTAATGGGGTTTTGTAATTTATCATCTCACTTCCTAGTGCCTATATTAATTAATGTGAGATATAATGAGTGCTGAAGTGGTGGGAAACAGAGGGGGGAGAGCTCTTTTCATTTAAGTGATTGGAGGATGTTGAGTGTGTCTTGCTCACTGTGACTTATGGCTTTGTCAACGGGAAAGGCATCACACCCTATTTTGGGATTATGTCTGAGTGGGGGAGTGCAGATTTGGCAGTAGATATGGAATACGTCAAGGATGGGCAAGTGTCTTCAGCGTTTTTCTTGGGGAAAAAAAAGAAGTGGAAGGTCAGCTGCTGGTTCTGGCTACACAGCCTTGTTTTATAATTTTAGAGCAAAGTACTGAGACACATTGCACATCTGAGGAATACACAGTCTTCTCAGGCCATGACTACACTTTGGTTTGACTTCTATTTGTTGCCTATCCATCACTATTGATCAGGGACCTGTTACTACTATTCCACAACAACCTTACCAAGAAAAATATCATAATGGTAACAGTGCTAAGCATTGTTCTTCACTTCTCCTCTTCTTGCAGAACTGAATCATCTGTACTTGTCGTGGTTTAAGCCCAGCCAGGAACTAAGCACCACACAGCTGCCAGCTCACTCCCCCCGTGGTGGGATGGAGCAGAGGATCAGGGCAAGCTCTGATTTGTACATTCACTCCTAGTGACTCACTGTGTGCTCTCTTTTGACACCACGTCATGTCAGATTACCCAAGATAGCTCCATCTGATGGTACCTGTACTTCCTCTCAACTAAAAGACAGTATTATTTCCATATTTGGGCTTTTGGCTTCTGGTCCCCAACTCTCCCTACAACTTGCTCTGTGCCTTGGATAGGTATAGAATGACTAGCCTTTCAATAACTCTTGTAATATTTTATTGTTTCATATCTTATTAATAAAAATGGAGGGGGAGAGGCTCAGATTTTTTGCAGGACATGCCTGTAAAAATCTCTGTGATGTTTCCATTAATGAATGTTTCTCTACTGACAAAATATTCCAGAATATTCCCTGCAGGTATAATATGTACAAATAAACCAAACTTGTGTCTTTCCTCAGATTTGTGAACTAGTGAACAACTATCTGAAATGCTTCTCTTCTTCACAAAGTTCTGTTTGGACTGAAGGACACCTATGTCCTACTGGAACACTTTTCCAGGCACCTCTGCCTCCCTAAGGTGCCAGTTTTGAACTGGTCAGAGGTGAGCAGCACCCATGAAGCAGAGGCCATAACTTGATGGCCTCTTGCACAGGAGTCCAGTGTGGACAATGGTAGCTCTGACTCAAAACTATATCCTTAAGGGAAGGTCAAGTCCATTTTAATGTGGTGATAAATGGCTTTCCATTTCCCAACCAGTCTGTCTGGAGATCTGCGGTGAAATCGACTTTGCCTGGATACAGAAGGTGGGTTTCTCCATCTCATCTAAGTTTATGCAGAATCCACAGACCTCTGACTGTTTTTCCCTACCTTTGGCTACAACATCTCGTGGGCTATTGGCAGGATCTTTCAGGAACTTGAGCTATTTCTGGGATTTCCTCTTTCACAGCGGAGTAACTTCAGTTCTGGATCATTGCAACCGTTCAGCCCCCAAAGCAACTCATATATAGAGTGTGCCAGAACTTTCAAGTGATGGTTCTGGTGAAGATGGGGACCTGTCATGCCACATTCACATATGAGAAGGAAGCTGACTGAATGCTGTAGGAGTGGATGCTCTCAGTGGATGGGTTGGTGGATTGATGCCTGGCAGTTGCTGGATGCATCCAGCTGGAAATAATATTACATTTTATTGTTCCTATGTATTTTATTCTCAATAGGAAAACAGCATAGTCTCCATATGCTCTCTACTACTTCATTCATTGATAATATCTTCTACATCATTAACTGAGCACTTGTGTCTGGAGTTCAAGGATAATGAGAACATGAAGATGTGAGCTCCATCTCTATCTCCCATGGTCCGCCTAAGCCTCTTCATGGAGAAGTTTCTCTTTTTACAAAGCTGTGCAGACTTCAGGTAACCCAACACAACCAAACTGGAAAACTGACAAGGGTTAACAAATCTAAGCAGCCCAGAGGGCAGGATTAGAAAAGAGTCGGCCCAAGCAGGTGCCACCAAATCCAGCTGCACCAGCTCTGTGTGTGAGAGAGATGAGTAAGTGTGGCAGAGAGGGTGCTAATGGTCCTGAGCATCCTCAGGTGGGGCCTCACCACCCTCTCTGTCCACCAGCTCAGCAGATCCGTTTAATCTCAGCCCTGGTCTCCTGTTTTTCCCAGAACTATGCTGGAGATATGAATTCAGACCTCAGATATGTCCTATCTCTATGGGCCTGTCTGCTGTTCACTGAGCTGGTTTTGTCCCTGATTGCTGTCCTCAGGTCTGGTTCTGACCAGTGTATTGACTTCCATCTTGACCTGGGGTCTGTTTCATCATCCTGGGCTTCCCTGAGCACTGGGCCCTTGACTGAACCTGGCTGCAGTCTCTGATCAAGCCCTGCTTGCCCCTCTCAGGATGGGTCCCTGTCCTGCTGTCAGCGTCACTGCACTTGGCTCCCTGTTCCCCAGGGAGTGGCTGGCCCTTGCTGCTCTCTGACATCATCTTCCTCAAAATGTTGAACTTCTCTCTGTGCACACATCCCTCTTCCCTGTGAGGTGGATTGGTAGATCTTGGAGTGCTGAAGAGTTTCAGGTAAGTTACAAAACCCCAGTTTCTCTGAAGTTACTTTGGGCTTTGCCATTAGCCCTAATGAAGTTAGGACTGCAGTCCCCAGATAACCTAACATGAGTTTAACCCCAAAGCAGTAACCTCTACTGTTTCAGAGCAAACCTCAGACACGTGGAATTCGGTGGGGGTTTTGAGTGACTCGATGCAGGAGGCAGTGTTGAGCTGCCGAAAACAGGAGAACATAAAAGGGCTACTTTCCAGAGCCAGCTTGGAGTGGCAGGTTTCCAGACCACTTTGTATGCTGTACATTTGGGGTTTGGGAAAAAAGAGAATATTCTCTCTTTTTCAGAGCTTCCTGGGAATGTATAAAAACATTACATGCGTCATATATTTCAGCTGAACCTCATCAGCATCCACAGGCTTTGTCGTGGTCTTACGGTCCCCACTTAAGCACAGCTTGTTTCATCCCAAAGCAAACAACCTGCTCAGGGATGACCTGCCAGGGAAGTGCCTTTGCTTAGGAAAGCACATGTGAACTGTCACATAACCTCTGCACCAAGGGTGAGACTTGGACTTGGCTGCAACTAGGCAGTCTCAGCTGGTAGAGACAGGACTTTCACACTGTGTGGTAGCCACTCATGTATCACTGTTTTCTTGCCTAGAATGTTCCTAAAAGTAAGATGTGGGTGGGGTATAACGAAAAAATTTGGAAATGGGGAGTGGACGTGCCTTGTAGAGGGAAAGGCAGAATGGGGGCTTGACAGTGCCAACAAATCAGGGAAGTTGGTGAGCATTTAGCAGGCAAGGGAAGAGAGCTGCCCTCACAGCAGGGGTGAACTGGCCTTTGTACGCAATGTCAGAAAAACAGGAATTATCCTGCTCCCCATCCTGGGCAGTGACTTAGTGTTCCCCCTGTCCCATCACATGCCTCTATCCCCTCTGTCTATTCACACACACAACAAACTGTGTTCATCTTCTGTAGCCAAGTCCTTTCTCTCTCCCACAGTGTCTGCCTTTCTTGCCTGTGTCACCACAGTAGACTTAGTACCATTTGTCTCTTCTATCTATGCAATTCTTATTGCATCTGTCTGCTCCTCAGGGTCTCCAACTGTGCTTTATCTGGTAGGAATCAGAGGAGAAGGTACTGAAATGCACCCTGGGCTCTCCAGTCTTCATCCCTTACACATTTAATGTCTGATTTCTCCTCTGCCTGAGTCACTTCTATCCTGGGGCAAAGTTGAGAGAACAAAGCCCACACTGGAATGTTATTTAAAGCACCACTGGAAGGTGCTCAGATATTTTGCTGATGTGTGGTGCGAAGTCCCTGCCAGAGCAACTTGACTGCACAGAAAAATTAAAATATTGTGCTCATAAGCCAGGAGACTAGCTCCCCTTGCAGCACCCTGAGAGGAGGGAGTGCATAATGGGGAGGGAGATGTAGTTATAAAATGAGAGTCTCTGTTCCTTAGAGGACTGTTAGAACCAGTCAATATTTATGAAGCTTTTAGTCTGACTCACACAATTTGTTCCCTTTTCTATGTGCTTGTCTTTGGGGCTCAGCTGTTGCTTGGCCTGTTATTGACATAAAATTAGATGCTGTGGTTCCACTGTACCCTTGCTTAGAGAAAGAAAAGGGACAGGTCCAAGGCAGCGTGTAGAGCAGCTCCGCTGCCACCTCACTGCAGGCAACCAAGGATCACACAGAGGGAGGCATCACCAGCTCACATCCGACGGGCATCGTGCTAAAGAGAACCAGTTCCTCGAGGTTAAGGCTGTGGAGGGTAAGAAGTGCAGCTGGGCTGCCTGCCTGGCTTTCACTTCCACTCCGGGGTCTCTCAGGAAACCATTCAACTTCTCAGAGAGCAAGCCAGCTCCGAAGAGTCACCCTGGAGTGAGGGGCTGAAAGAGTAAATCAGGAATGTAAAGGTGTTGGATGTGGGAGGAGGCAGCCTATGGAGAAAACAGGGAGCAGAGGCAGTCATGGTACAATTCTCACTTCTGCCTCTTAATCCTGAGATGAAGCACCTCCTCCAGACTCAGCCTTCCTACTGACTGGGGTGACTTGGCTGAGGTCCCTGGTGAGGAGAGGAAGGCAATATAGAAACCTTTTCTGCTTTGAAATGTGCCATGACCTCCTGGTCTCAAAAACATTTCCAGTGATGCTCCTGGGTGGTAAATATTGGTGTGCCTGTGTAGGACTAATCTGACCCCCATGCCAGGACAGTGTCCTGAAGAGGCATGATCTGGAATGACCTGGTTATACCATCAGACTTACCCTGAGCCGGATCCCTCTCTGTTCTGACTTGCTTTCTGCAAGCCCTGAGTTCATCCTGGATGATAAACGCAGCTTGTGCATGTGTTACTTTGAGCAACATGGCCATAAAGACAAGGCTGCGTAATTTCCTGCTAAAAATGCTGGTAAGGGCACTTTTAAGGTTGTGGAGGTCAACTCTATCTGCTAAAAGTGCCAGCTTTTGCTGTCATTCTCCTTTCTCCCTCTTCCAGCTCTCAGTTACCATCTGGTGTTTTGGTTTATTGGAAAATATTGCCCATTTTTTTTTGGAAACTGTCACTACAGGTCACCCAAGAGAGGGCTTGGAGCACACACAGCTCTCTAGTGTTTTGGTGGAACTTGTGCAGATAACCATAAACCCGGCTTTTTGGAGAGGCTGTCTTCTTCCCTAGCTTTTCATGTGCTGGGCTGCTGTGACTGTGAGAATTCTGCGCGTGCGAAAGGGTGATTTGTTGAGTGAACACCAATGCTCTGTGGCTGTAGACTTGCATATACAAAATCATGACTTGAAATGAGGGCTCCAACTGAGGCTGTAGGACATATCCGTGCCTTACCACCCTGCAGCTTGGGAAACAAAGCTGGAACAAGCGATAACACAGGAATTTTTGAGGGTTTTTTTAATCCAGAAAGGGATGGGCAGGTGCAGTCATATTAGGTGATTTTATTTTAGGTAGATCTAGAAATTTTTCTGAGTGGAATATAGCGAAGTCACTGCCAGGCAACAACTGCACTGACTTCAGCCCCCACTAAACTCCCTCTTACAACATCAGTGTGCTGGGGTTTCATCCAGGTGGCAGTGGCTGTGAAGATCTGAGAATGGCCAAGGTGCTTCACCACTAGCTGCAACATTTGTCAGGCTTCTTGTGCCTCAGGTGTGTGTGTTTGAGGCAGCTCTCTGCAGAGCACTAGATGAATAACTTTTTATTCTGCTGCGTTCTGTTCCTTTTACATAAGCATAAGGAAAGATACAGAGGGAAGAAGAAAGTAGCAAAATGTAACACTTTTAGTATTACTTCTCTCTAGGGCAGATTTTTGGAAGGTGTACCTGACTCCAGGTTGCACAGGTTTACTCTCCGTCTTGACAGTCAACAAACCCCCTTGTTCTGTTGCAGCATGGCTCATGATTTTCCTCGTGCTCCTCATTATGTTATGTGTAAGCACAAGTTCAGTTTCCTCTTTGCTCATTCTTTGCAATCACCCCATTCATTACCCCTGGTGAGCTTTTATAATACCTTAATCCTTGCAGGCTTCTGCTCTCCTTGTTCTTCAGGGAGCCTGAATTCCCACAGGCACCATTCAGCTACCTACGGAAATTACACACCTGCTTCTTGGTGCTCTTTGCCAATGCTGTAATGTTTGCTTCCTCTTATCCACCCTTCTGGCACAGGACTTCAAACCTCTCTTGAAGAGTCTTAGCTTAGAAATGCAGGGAGGTTAATGTCTGAAGTGTTATTTTTTCCCCTGTCTGTTTTCCCCCTGCATCACTACACCACCTGCCTCCCAGCCTGGGAGGCCCTGCAGCATCACTGCCCCAGGTTGGGGGCAGATCCTGTTTGAGCCCCCAAACGTTGATTTTTGTTTATCACAGCACGAAAACAGTGCACTCACATCCTTTAGGCTTCCTGCAGATAGAATGGAGCCATGTGCTGGGTTTTATACAGGAATTTTACTTCAGAGAGAAAAACAAGAGCCCGTGTCCCCAAGAAGGTCAGTTCATTGGCATCAGTCACCACCGACACACTGGTTTTGGACATGGGTTTGTGCAGCACCTGATAGCATGAGACACCTAGAACCATTTTTTCCCATCCCTTTGCATTGATCATTAATGGATGCACAAGTTCCCGCCTGTAGGATCATTATCCTCTGTGTCTGTTTGGACAGCAGCCTCATCAGTTGGAAGTTAGCTTTTCTGTCATTAAGGAAACTTTAACAAAGACTGTTCTGTCTAAAGTGAACATCTTGATGAGGCTTAATTTATTTCACAGTTGTTGTTATCCTGTTGACCTAAAATGACAGCAGGAGACTTGGAGAGGTGCCCAGTTTATTTAAGAAGCAAGCACAAAACTGTCTCTCCCTGCCTGGAGAAAGATCTGAGCAGCATAAAACATTCCTAGCTGCTAGTCCCAATGCTCTCCCTAGCAGCTCCTGCCCCTCAAAGCTCACTGTGGCTTTTCTGAAGGCCAGTCCAGATTGTGTTGCTTTTTTCCCCTGTTTTTAGAGTTCCAGCCTCTCCTTTGTGCATCCTCTCACGCTCAGGAGTGTTTTCAGTGCTGTGAAAGCTGGGAAAGTGTTGTATGGTGCACCAGTGTGACAATCTGGGCTTACTCCAGTGTTTGGGGGCAGATCAGATGCCCAGATGCAGGTAGGGAAAGCGCCCAGTCCTGGAACTCCCAGGTGTTTAATACTTGTGTGGTGGCACAGTTCAGCTGCAGTGCCATCTCTGAGGCCCTGCCCACAGCTGTCTGGTGGAGCACACTCCTCACAGATGGGCCTGGAATATGTGGTCTGCCATGGAGAGCAGCTGCTGGAAAGCACAGAGCCAAACCAGGCACACAGTGCAAGGACAAGAGTCCAGGGTTGCAGGCTGCAGCCAGAAGAAGTCCACCTAGGACTACAAGGAGAAAAATCACAATGAGAGGTGGTGTGACCTCTAGCCTTGGAGATTTTCAAAACTCACCTGGGCAAGGCACGGAGCAACCTCAACAGATTTTGTAGCTAGTTCTGCTTTGAGCACGGGGCTGGACTAGTGCCATGAAAAATCTCTTCTGAATGAAATTACTCCACGAGAGAAGAGTTAAAGTCAGATCAAATTCTGCTTTTGTCATGGGAAATGATATGGACTTGTCTTCCAACAGAAGCTCCTGTGAGAGTAAGTGCCTGCTTTTATAAAAGACTGAAGTGTCATTGTCTTGTTATCTTCAATGAAAGGAAGTGGCTAGTCTTCCCAGCTTTATTGGGATTCACCTACCCACTGCAACATGTACTATTTGTCAAGCTAGGGGCTGTACAATTTGCACAGGAAAAGCTGATGACAGTCTCACAGAACAAACACCTTCCATGCTCTTTGCCTAGAAGCAGCAGCTTGTAGACACAAGAGAGAGTTGGGAGGGTGACTTGAGATCGACCACACCGAGGAGCCCTTTGGGAGCATAAGATGTGATGCTGCTGCAGTGCTAGCATTACATCAGTAACTCATTCCCTGGTTCCTGTTTAATCCCCTCTCATCCCCAATCCTGCTGTGGTCATTTTTGGATCTTCTGTAATCAAGTGATTCATGCCATCTTCCAGTTTCAGAGATTTTTTCATCTGAATACATCTCTCAAAAATCAAGCTAAGATGAGAGGGAAGTCTGATGTCAAGAAGGCAAAGAAAATACTTTGGCGTGCAGTACACTGCCTTAGGGAACAGTATTGCCAGGGTTTTGCTTGTGCTACCCTTCCCAGGAACCCGTTCCAGCCTTTCTGTGCTCTGACAACTAGAGATGTTCCCCTCATTTCCAGCAGCAAGAACAAAGTGTCACTTCTGTTGAGTTCCTGTAGCTTTCTTAGGTCCTAACAGACCTCACCATCCTCCAGCTGTCATTGAGCTTCAGCACATCTTGCAAGATATATAAATATTGAGGAAACTACATGAAGGCCTGAAGACCCCATAATTTGTATATTAGAAACCTGAAATCAGGAACTGTTCTGCTGTGACTTTGAGCATGGGGTACCAGATCTTGCTCTAGTGAAGTTAAACACAGCCAGGAACACAGTGCGCTCGTAGCAGCAGTAAGTCACATCCATCCGACGTGGTATCTCCCGAATCCAGATTTATGACTAATTTATGTTGCTGGTTTTGGCCCTAGACAGACAACTTAATATGATACAAATTCATTACCGAAGACTACAGCAAAGAGCTGTGTGTGTGTAGTAAAGTGCACGACCATTGGGAGGGACAGCTTTAAAGCTTTCTTCATAAATGTAGGGTCATAAAGTGGCTCTGTTGCATTAAAGCTGCTATGTAAATGTGAATGCCTCAGGATTTCAGCTTCTTGCTGCTCTGACTTGAATACTTTATACTGAGAGAAGTGCAGGAGAAAACCATACTCTGGGCTTGGAAAGCTGTGACCTGTGTCAGATCAGTACATTCAGTGCCGCTTCTCCTGGATAGTCCTGCTTGCTTGGCCTCTTTTGTCCTCACTTTTGTCCGATAACAAATCTTATTAAGTGATCAAAAAGCTTGATTAAGTAAAAGGTGGAGAATTTCCAGAGGAATACATTGAGTTCAGAAAAAGTCTAATTTAGGTGAAACTAGACATGGACTTTTAGACACTTCCTAAGCATGGAGCTGGCTGAAACCATGGGGATTATTTCCTAGAAGTCCAGTTGTATCACTTGTGTGGATGGCAAAGGGATTAGAGGGAGGAGCTGGGCAGAGCTGGGACTGTGACAGGAGATAATCTGTGTGAGCTGCCCCTTGGACAGGCAAGACCCTGTGACTAATCCCCATCTGTGTGATCATATGGAGAACCTGTGTAGTGGGGTCAGCTGTGCACTGCTCCCCTCTCAGTAACTGAGTACTACGGCCCTCTAGGCAGGAGGCCCATCAGCTCTCAGCGTGTGTCAGCACACATGAGAGGTGTACTGGGTGTGTGTATGTGAGGAGGGATCACAAATACACACAATTCAGTGACTTTTTCTGTGGAGAAAGCTTAGCAGTCGAAGGGAAGGTGAAAGCAATCAGATTAAAGACAAAGTCTATGCATACCCACGTTGGGGTTGATGAAGTATCATTCGAAAGGGGCAGAATTAAGGATAGGCAGTTCCTGAGTTTCAGGAAACAGGACTGGAAAATTCTGGAGTAGCACAAGGGTAACCCTCTGGAAATCAATTCTTTAATTTTTTTTCAAGTCAGTTTCCTTAATGTTTTTGCTTTTTAAGAAAATTGAAATATTATTCCTTTTGATGTTTTGTTCTGACATCTGACATCCTGTTCTGTCTCCTTCTCGGGTCCCATCCCAGTCACCCAGGGTGCAGAGGTTCCCGGAGCCTGTTGGAGAGGGGGAGCAGGAAACGGGGTCAGCCTCTGTATCCCCCTACTCACCAGTGGCACGGGGGCTGTGGCCCAGGGGAATAGAAGCTGAAGGCCATTTATTTCTAATGTGGCAATATTAACTTCATCTTCTGCTTGCATAGTTCTCAGCCACACACATTTATGATCAAAGCACTTAACAGCTGACTCGAGTGACTGGTTGTGCTGAGCACAGCCCAGAGAAGCTCAGACATCCCTAAACCCCAAATCCTTTTCCTCTTCTCTTCTCCCCTTTGCCCACGGGACATCATCTCATGCTGTTTCTCTGCTGCTGGCAAACCAAGGTGGGCTGCAGCCGTGAGTCCTCCCGTCCCTGCTGAAAGCTGGCACTAACCCGCATGTGGCAGAGCACTCGTGGAGTTCAAAGGCCTCTCACGGTGCTCCTTGACCAGGAACCTCTCGCCTGCCCTGCCCCCGTCGAGAGATGCCCGTCCCAACACAGTCACCCGAGTCCGCCGCCCTGAAGGACAAGGTGTAGGGACAGTGACACCGCAGGGCAGCGGCTCTGAGGCTCGACCGGGACACGTGTGCCTTTCCCAGGCCGGCGGGACAGTGCGAGTACGGGGGTGGGATGCCGTAGGGATGAAGGGGCAGAGGCAGCCGCATCCGGCACCCGAAAGCGCCGGCGGACCCGCGCTGTCCGAGCGGTCTGACGGGCCGCCCCGGCGCTGGGAGGGGATCTCCCGCCGCCGCCTCAAAGCAGCCAAAAAACCCCTACAAAACGATAAAACAATAAAAAAACCCCCCAAAGCCAAGCTTATAAATAACTGCCCCCGGAGGCTGCCCGTCCCGCTGAGCCGCTGCCGAGCGCCGCCGGGGAAGGGGAGGGG